>JAIPRN010000931.1:17122-59689 GCA_025469175.1 Geopemphigus sp. TES_GeoC_2020 | reverse complement strand
TATATATATATATATATATATATTGTACACGTTCGGACATACGAATATTATTATAGTTTATGTTCTTCGAATATTAATGGATGGCCGGCGAACACGAACTAATCGTCGTACACGTAATAAATAAACATAATATCGTTGTTTTCGAATCGGCCGTTACTACGTATTATAAACCGTATACGTCTTTTACGTTATTATACTGGACCGCGGCGGTACTTCTCATAATATATATTGCGCGAGCCGCAGTTTCGAAAGTTTATAATACTTGTTACATATATATGTATGTATGTATGAACACGTACGCGGGACGTTTCGATATTATACTTCGAGAACGTTTTCTTTTCATTTTTTTCGTCGTCGAGAATACAATGACCAACAAGCGAACATGATAAACGTTTTTTAGCGTACCGTTTAGACGCAATATTATCTTTATTTTTGTCTAATAAGCTTATTAAAAAAAATAATAATAAAAGAAACTTATGTTTATTATTATTACGCCTTATATACATATACGCCGAACTACACGGTACATGTGTTGCCGCCGTGCAACAAGTAAAATAGACGAAGGTAACGAACTCTCGCCCTCGTACGAGATATTACTTTATTACGTTACCTATTTTACCCGTTTTAAAAAAATGCGAAACCCCGAAATTTCGGATCAATGAAACACGACTACCCGAACGAGGTTTTTCGTCCGTCGTTTATTAAAATATACAACAACTTTTACATAAAAATGATCGACCAGATTTTTCGTCCGCGATAAAACAATTCAGTTTACAATTTATGGCTGGACCGTAACCACAAAATTCCTCCTCTCCCTTCACTCACTTTGTACTTCGCGGCTTATCACTAATTGCTCCTATCTGCGACTGTTAGATAACCTTACAGATATCACTCGTTATATGAGTTTATTCTTCAGGCTTAGTAACCATTTTCTTCTTACACTACAATTATTAGTTCCCTCGCGAGTATGAACATTTTTCAAATCAATTATATACATATTAACTAATTAAGACAAGTTCAAATTAAAAATATAATTATTATTTAACTTAAATAGAAAAATTATTTTGTCGTTAACTTTATTAGTTTAAATTTGCGCTGTACGAACTTGACTTTTTATAGTTCATTATGATAATTATCCAATTCGTGAACACGCTAAAGATGAAAACTTTTAACAAAGTTCAAAAATACGCGTTTATAACACATTTTTAAAAAACTCGTAGAGGCTGAAACAATACCAACTTCACACTTAGTGTGTAACGAATTATTAAAAATATTTAATGTAATGGATACTTCAATATATTCTACGAATAGATAAAAACGGATTCGTTTATTGCTTATTTATTTCCACGGAATAATTTTACACAAAAAACCCGATTTTTGTAAACAAAAAGTAGAATAAAATTTTAAACTTAACTAGTGGAAAATGTCGTTCATATCACCCTTCTAAATTTCAATTCTCGTCATTACGGCAGGCTTTGTTCGGCTATCGTTATCATTAAACAATCATTATTGCCGTCGCTGTTCGTTATTGGAGACCGCGAATTATTTCGGCTCTAATAACGAGACAATAAATGCGCGCCGAAAACGTATCAGACGCGCGCGTCGTGGAAAGGAATAAAATATTCAAATTCCGACGACACCGATTATTTTACAATAATTATATAGATAGATAATATAGGAAGGTACTATAATCCCGACGGACGTGTATATTATTCGGCACAGGCATATTACAGTGTACTTACGTGTGCCACGTGAGAGGAGGTCCTCTAGAACAATAGGAAAGCGACGTAATATAATAAACACAATACACCGACGAGAACGTCGCGATATTCTATAACGTAGGTACGCGTGCGCGCGTGTCGTGTATATATTGGTAAACTCATCACGGATGAACTTATTTTTTTTAATGGAAAACTCTTGTAACGTTGCGTGTTTGCCGTCGTCGTCATCTTCTACGACGTATATATACACACACACACACACACGCGCGCGCGCGCGCATAGGCATATACGTAGCTAGATTCCGCGGGATAAACAAACAGATATGAAAAAGAAAAAAGCGTTGGCTCTCTGTGGCGCAGTGCGGGCGCACGCACGCGTGTTCGTCTTATATTTATTTATTTATTTTTCAAATCGGTTAATACGGAACGCTTAAACATTCCACGGCCGATCGTGACTGGAAATTTTAAGTTCGGGTTTCTATTATATTTGACAATTATTTTATATAATAACACGAGACGATGGTCCGTAGCTGCGGTGTTTAAAATATTACACGCTCGCGTTCGCGCGCGTGCACGTGTGTGTGGGTATATATATATATAATATGCGAGTGTGTGAACATGTACGACTGAAATGCGCCTTAGCACGCTGAAACGGTATTATACAACGAATAATCGTAATAATAATAATTATTATTATTATAATTATCCTAATACGCTTTTAAGTTCTTAACGTTCGTCCGTATACGCCAGTAATCCATACGAGATAACGCGAGCGCGCGTGTGTGTGTGTGTGTGTCTGCCGCAGTCGACAGTACCACACAATGCCGATGATTGATCACCGAACTGTTAATGTATCCTATTTTCACTTTTAACTGTTCACACACTGACACACAAACCTACACCCGACCGAGGATTTTAACGATAAAACGATCGTTACGCTATAGTTGTAATTGTTTCCACTTGGAAGAATAAAGCAAGTTCTACCGGGAAACAACGAAATTCGTATTGTCGACGCATTCGCCACCCTTGAAAGATAAATCGACGCGATATGAAAACCCGAACAACAACAGTTATTGAAAGTTTTATTCTACTCAAATTACCTACATAACAGTAGTCAGTTTTATTATTTTCGCCGAGCGTTTCATAATCTAAGCGAATCGTCCACCCTTTTATTATTTTAGTGGACATCTGAGGGAAGTAGGGTACTTGAAAAGGTTTTAACTTTCTAAACTGTTCACAGCTGGTAGGTGCCCAAATATAGAACGATTAATTTCAATCGCTGGATATAGCCTCTACGATAAATATCCAAACACCCGAAATATTAGGTATAACATTGTTCTCATCCTTCGCTAGAATATGTTATCGACCTTTCATTGCAAAACTGCGTCAATTCGAAAACGAACATTTTTATTAGAGAACGATTATAATAAGCGCGTAAAATAATTATCGACGTTTTTTCTAATTACTATTACGCTTCAAAGTTGAAATTGTTTTTAAAAATATATATAAATGTGCGGTTAAAAATTTTTCAATCTATTTGTTTCGTTACACTCTTCAACTAGATGGTCGTTATTTGAAAGTACTATTACTAAAAATCGTTACCATTCCCAAAATTTTCGTTTTTTCTATTTTTAGGTATTTCTATTAATTTCTAATTTTTTGTTTGTTTGGTGTGAGTAATGATGATAAACACGTTTAAATAACCACTATATTTCACTCGAATGACGCATAATTGATTGAAAATATATATAGTCAACAAAAAATTGTCCATTTTATTATTTTTTTATCGTTGTCGATTGCTTTAATAGCAACTAGTTTCAAATTTTTAGTTTATTCGATCATAAAAATCGAAAAATATTAGTAATCATTTTATATGTGTCAAACTTAAAAACGTTTAAAAATTAAAATTAGAAAAAAACGACTGAAGTTAAAATAAAAAGTTACACAATATACGAGTTATTGAGTTTTCAGCTAAATTAATTTTTTTTAATACTATAAACATCGTTAATCGTTGTCAATTATTAATTATAGACGATAAATAATAATAATAATACAAATGACACAGTAGTAATCATCTTGCACAGTCACTATACTATTTGTCTTTTTGGGTCGTCAGCTTTACGGACAATATATTACAAATTATCGCGCGCGTCTACGAAGTTTTTACCGCACTCGTCGACCGTTAACACTAGAGAAGATCCAATATATCCGTTCATAATTGAACGTTTATGTAATTTAGCGTTGTATTATTATTTACAGAAAACCTGACCGTAAAGTCCCTGGATTTCAGCATTCGATTGTCAATATTCGCCGAGGAGTCGCATCGGTATTTGTGTTTCAACAACAAATGGTCCCTTTTCGGTTCGGTGAGTGTTTATATGTTATTTATTGGTATTTACACACTTACGCGTGTATAAAAACGGAATACCGCGTGCCATTGTACACGCACACACACGAATCCGTAGAATATATTATATTGTATTTTATGTATACGAGTGTAACAAGGTCCTCAGACCTCAATATTAACAACACTCAGAGTCACGAGCGTCTCACCCTTCACGACGAATTCCTCGTCTTTATGTATGTTTTTATTTAAAAAATTGTTTTTTCTTTTTACGATATACAATAAACCGATAGGACCACGAGACCAATGTCGTACCTTTCATTTCCCCGCGCCTATTGTTTCAACGAATACTACTCGCTACTAAGTACCAGAAGACAAATTTCACAATCGACCACCACATACTCGAACGTTATTTTTTATCGTCTACGTGTGTCGTCAGGTAAATAGACCGAAAGAATGTCGAAACGCGTTTTTCACTCCGCTGTCTCAAATGTCAACACTCACTATTTATAAAGATATATATACATACACGCGTGTAACGTTCAGAATTACGATCGTTTCGTCGCAATCATATTTTGGTCACTGAAAAACGTTACGCCGCGTTTTTCGAAAATATCCGACGAGAACCGCGTACGAACTTCAGGTCGGCCATACCTGATGTATGATGGAACCTTGATCGGTACAAATATATCCGAATTATATATAAATAAATATCCAAAAATTAAATGGAACAATCTAGGTGACTATTTATGGTAACGCGTTACTGTTATGTAACTCGGTCGAATAATTAAATGAACTACATAACTCGTACATCGTGCCGTATACATTTACACGCGTGTTGTGTATTTCGATCGGCTATAATCGGTATTTAAATACAATAGACTTTCGTGATATCAGTTTTAGCCATAATCAATGAAATAGCACCAAGGTAAACCAGAATTAACTAGGTTTTTTTAAATTAACGGGCGCAGTTTTAAAAACACCGTTTATATAATAAAATAGTTATTTGTCCTTCCACGTACGGATATATTGATATTTAATATTTTTCCTATATTTATCATTTTTTTCGACACTTGTTTACCCGATTACATAATAAAAATAGCGTATATACTGTTCAAGCAATTATATTTAAGTCGTTCGGTACAATGAATTACTAACACGTTCTTGAAAGAACTTTATCTCTCCACATGGTTTGTGTGTGTGTGTGTGTGTGTGTGTGTATGCATGCTAGAACTTTAATGCGGAAAATCAGTCATAGAATAGTATAGTCACACACACGTGCAGGGTGTGGATGTATGGGCGCTACCTGTTAGTGGCAAGGACAATGAGTTACAAGATAATTGATCACGAAACATAATTTATGATTATTAAAAACTGAAAAATAAACTGACGATATTAGAAACGAACAAAGTTAAATTTTCCTTTATTTGTAGTTTATAAAATGCCCAAAAAAAAGCATACATCAACATAATAATAATACCAAAGCCACGTAAAATAAACAAAAAAAATATATAGTAGGAATTCATATTCATGACAAATACCATTATGAAATTCAGTTACAATTATGATGATAATTTGGTATAATTGAACGGGCAAAGGTTTAAAATATAAAACTATTGAGAGAAATGATCGATTTCAATGTTTTCGAAACTGAAAATTGTTTTCATACTCCTCGTTTCAAAAGCCACGTTTATATTTTTCGGAAACGAAAATGGCCAAAGAAGAAACAATAAACAAAAGTAAAATTTTTCGACGCCCGAATGTCTTAAGTTCTCTCTCCCCATCCACAATCAACGTCACCAGCACCACCACCACTACCCCTTACTACTAATCACCATCGATTAACCGCCACTAGTCGCGATGTATAATCGTGTGTAAATATAATTTTCTTTCTTTCTAGAAACATTTCCGCGGTCCCAAATGTCTGTTCTACGAAGAAATGTTATCCACCGGGTACACGCGGTACAAGTCGGTGGTTGATCTGTCGCGTTACATCGGTTTTAACCGGCGCGGCCGGCCAATGCGCCGACACGTTTTCCATAAAGACCCGTTGAACCGGTGCCTAAACTTTCTTAAGTTGGACACGAAATTCGACATCGGCGACCATAACCGCAAGGTGGCGGCTTCGTCCGGCAAAAACGTCGTAGTAGGCGACAACAGTAAACGGAGACCATCCGGTGAAAGTTACAACCGAAAATCGCAATTCACCACCACCACCAGCACCACCAGCACCACAACCACCACCACCACCACCACCACCACTACAACTACACCACCGCCACCATCACGACCATCGCATCGACACTCACCATCGCCATCGCCACCGACCAGACACAATCGGATTCGGTTCAGGCACAATAGACATCACAGACATCATCCCGAAGAGCTTCAGTCTCTGGATCGAGACTAACGAAACACTAGAACGTGAAACGAATACCGCGTAATGTTATTTAAATTAGACATAGTATTAATTAGAACGAAATCCCTGAACACAGTTGACGTGTGCAATTTTTTTTGCCTTTTCTAGTGTCAAACTCGTGACATATACTGTGTCATATATATATATATATATGTACTCATTTCTCCGTCCTTTTGTAGTTTTTTACAACTGAAAAGTCTCGGAGGGATAATTATATCCAATATTAATTCATATTGCGATTCGCAATCATAAATGTTTCTAATGTTTAATTTTTAAACGTATTTGTGTGTAACTCTATAAGTATTAAGACGAGAACGGAAATAATGTTTTTGTTATTTTATATTAATATTTAATAATAATCGTCAAATACTGAACAATCGCCGCTGCAGCGTATTGTCATTATAATTATTATTATTATTATTATTATTATTATTATTATCATCGCTACAACTGCTGTTATTCCCATTATAATCATTATCATACCAGCCATAAATATTTCGTAAGTACGCCCGTGGAGAAAACAGACAGATTTTCGTCGCAATTTCCAATCATCGAAACGAAATTTTACAAATGATTTTCATTCAAACTGTACGACGAACAGTATGCAACCAATAAGCGTTTAAAGTTATTAAAGCGAACAAACGAACAAAAAATATACGAGTTTATTCGTTCAAGTTCTCGATTGATGTCAACTATTTGTCGTCCGTCCCATACATTACGGATTTACATTTTTCGTATTATTATGAGAATTACTCGCCTACAGTAATACGATATTATTATATTACGCCAAAGGCGATTATTTTGCCCCCTCTCTCTTTTGACGATTCGCTCTCCTCCGATGTACGTGACGAGAATGATGGCGAATGTCTTGAATATTATTAGCGTCGTACATGGCATACTGCATCTGTGACGTGAATTTTTTATTAGCTATCGAGAATCAAAAAGAAAAAATAAATCGTAAACGCCGTTATTTAAATTGCCACGTAGAACATAGTAATAATTTCGTTCGGTATATGAAATCGAGTCGACAATTTTTGTTATTCTATTGGTATAATGCGTAGAGAATGTGTTCATTAACCAACACAAGAATGTAACGACATAATTGCATCTCTACATTCTACATTGTATAGAAGTGAATGTAGTATGATGATTACATAAATAAGAAAATATCGAACATATTTTAAGAAACAATATACCTACCACAGCCGTTTGTGCGCCACTGTATTTATTATGATAAGTAATATGATGTACCGTAAAGTATTAATATTTCTAATTTCTAAAAAACCCCCGTCAAAAAAGCTACGGGAAAAATAAAAATGGCCGCGTTTGTTACAACGCGTCAAAATGTGAATCGTAATTATTTATTGGCGTATGACGGCTGTTACGAAGATTTGTTTTTAGTATTATTATTATAATTTTTATTCTTAATTTAAATCGTAATGTTATTATTATTAGTTTGAAAATCGTGTTTTACGACACCTCGACGTTAATTTCTTTTTTGGTTTTTGTAACTTCAATTTATAGTTTTAACAGTAAAATACGACTTACCAAATCTTCTACCTACAAATAACGCAGTAGCACTTCGTATACGTTTTAAGTTTTAAGCTAACGTCTATTTCGGCAACGTCATGTCCCGCGACCGAAAACTAGGACTAGGCCTAAAATGTATAACTATAGGGGTGTAATATATACAGCGATTCATGTTACGCCGTTACGCGCAGTATGATAATAATATTTCTTAAATGAAAACAAAAATAATAATAATAATAATTTTTCGCGACACGAAAATAATTTAAGGAATTATATTACTATAAATATTTTAATCCATATTATAGTATCCAAGTATATATTATACAATATAATATATAACGAAAATTAACAATGCTGGATGAGGAAAATCGACCGAATGAATCATTCGGATGATTTATTATATATATATTGTTTAACGTAAGTAAATTATGGATATAATATCGATGATATAAATCTTTGTAAGGCGAACGTTTTTTTTTTGTGATTTTTATTGTTTTTTTTACAACCAACCCCTACACTTCCCCCCTTGCATACACGCCCATGTAAATATATGTTTATGTTATAATCACTATACGTACACGGTGTACATATATAATATAAACAAAACTGTACCATTTTAGTTGCGCCTCCTTTCTTCTTCACATTCCTTACGACACTCTTTATATATTAATTTTTTTTTAACACAATATTATTAGTATAATATTTTTTACCTACAGAGAACAACGTAATTCCGTACTTGACGTTCCGTCGTCGAGTCCTTCATATAAATATATATAAGGAAAATGTTCTGTTATACACAGCGTGCTTTTTTTTATCACGAACCCAAACATCATCCGCCAAAAATTTAAACAAGTTTTATTTCGTATCTATCTATCGTTAACTATATTAAAGATCATTTTCCAACCATTCAAAAAATTATACGATTACATGGTGGCAACACATAGGTTTATCTAGAGAAACTAAACTAAATGTCAATTCTTTTAAATTCCTCGTTTTCAAATTCTCCGTCGATTAATTATACGTTCGTGGGATTCGCTTTTTACGCAATTTCGCGAAGTCAGTGAAACCTACACTGTTGTGACAATAATACGTTTATATTTGATCGACTTAGAATGGTAGTTGTTACAACATTGATTCCAATAAACGTTTTTATTTTAACCCGGCTTAAGCATTTCTGACGAAATAAGTTGTTAAGATGAAAAATGATCAACTATTACCACACTAGGTACCTTTTTACTTTATCGTGGCTCTAAATTTAAACACTTCGTCGGATTAAATAAATAAACGTTTGTCACGAAAATATATTCGTCGAGAGTTTACAATCGAAATGGTGGATTGTCGTTCAAAAATCAAAATTCGGCGTAATAAAATAATCGGGGCGAGACTATAAGAATTACCGGCGAATATTGAACGAAATGAGCTAAATATTTTCGGCAAAAAAAAATCGTTTACAATTCCTGAGCTCGTGATAAAAAAATCACTCTGTAAAACGATAATGTTTTCGTATTTACATGCTAAAAATAATAACGCTGGCGTTTTATTGTACGCGGTTAAAAAAATCGACGTTATAATCGTGACCATTTTCGAGAACTACTACCACGTTCTTCTTCACTCAATCCTGTGTAAAACATTTTCCTGTACCTAAATACCACGATAAATGTACGTATATTCTCTCTAATCCACCCCATCGACACAACAGCATATTATCATAATATGATTTAACAAAATGTATCGTATTATATATATATATATATATATACACATACTAATTTCGTCATTTAATATGTTACGATTATTATTTTATTTTTTTATTTATTTATTATATTATTATTTTTTTACGAGTCACCTATACCTTATATATTATTTTCTAATAATTGCGTTTGAAACATTTAAACGTGATTTCCTACTCTTTCTCGATAAAAACTCGTAATCTGTTCATTTATCTAATAATGTCCTTTCCCCCACCAACATTATTATAATATAACATATGTATAACCGTAAATGTGCCACACGAAAGTTACGAAACTTGAGAAATAACAAAAAACAAATCACGCCGTTCGTCGAAGTATAATTTCTTTCCCCCTCCCTCCTCCTCACATTCATTCACTTACCTATTCGCGCTGTCTAATATTTTGATTGTATACATATTTCATTTGTACACTATTTTATCCCGCCTCTCTTTTATTTATTATGTAATATTATTGTCCGTAAACCTCCCCCCCCCCGTCCCCATTGTCCTACTGTATAATTACAGTAATAATTAAATGATGTACTCGCGCCATCCGGTGGTATCAATATATTAGTATATCATATATTATACATATAAATAATACATGTAAAAAATACGTGCACACGCATGTTTTTTCGCGCCAAAGTTTGTAGCGACTTAATGATAATAAATATTATGTACTACTATATTACTACGACTACTATAACGACTATCACTAAAACTTCTACCTCTAATACTACTACTACTACTATTACTACTAAAACTACCACCGCTACTACTATTAAAACTACTACTACTACTACTACTACTACTACTACTACTACTACTACTACTACTACTACTACTACTACTACTACTACTACTACTACTCCTACTACTTCTATGACTACGACTATGACTATGACTACGACTATTTATTATTTACTATACTAAATCTGCTGTACTACTTCTATTAAGTCAAAAAAAACTCCTAAGTATTAAGCTTTGTAATAATGAAAAAAAATATTGTCTTAACCGTTATTTTCAACAAAAAAAATATACATATACGTATACAGAACAGTGGTGTTAATTATTCTTTTCGTTTCCTTACCAATGTGCATATACAAATTACTTAGTCCAAAAATATTTCCTAAAACAAATCTCCCGGTGTTCTTCACGATCATCCACCATTCTAACTAAACTGCCAATATATGATGATGGAAAGCGGCAATTACCTATGTCGATTGAACAATTCTTCTATAGAAAAAAAAACAGAATTCGGGATGTAAGGTATTACACTTACATTTATGCGGTAAATGTTACATATCGTTACAAGAAATCTTCAAAACATAATTCAAAAAATTGTAATCCTGGAAGAGCCATCGTGTTAAAGGTGAAAAATATGAAGAAAAAACAACACGATTAACAAGAAAAAGCGCTGGAAATCTTGAGAATTTATGATTTCTAGGATAGCGAGTAAATTCAGTAGTAAATGTAGAGGCGGACAGTGGTTTGATAATGAATAGAAATATTTGTAATATAGAGTATGTAGTAAACTGCGGAAGTTTCAAAAGCTGTACAACAAATCGTTTAAATTTCTGATGGATTACATGGATATATACATACACACAAATATATAGAAAAAACCGCGTGTTTTCTCCTCAAATAATTATTATATTATCCACTAATGTGCGCGGGTGTAAGCTTTAGTTAGCGTAAAATATTAACACGTCTGTTGTTGTCTTTTTAAAAGCCCGTGTTATTTGCGTTAAACAAACATGTTTTCAAAACGCTATTAGTGTACCACTATTATGATAATTGTAAAACGTTTTAACGGGCCCTTGCGCGGAAATAACGCGTTGCGAACAATTTAATTTTGTTTCCTTCTTTAAACCGGTTTGCCCGTTTAAATGACATACGTTTACGCTACACGCGCCGCGCGCGTACATTATACGGAATTATAGAAGATGGCAATAAGAAGAAGTCATTATTGCCTCGGGTAGCGCGTTTGAAACGTTAAACGCCGAATACTGCAGGCAAGTAGGCCAAGCGATTAGTCGGTATATTTATATATGTATAAAAAGTGCGTACAGAGAAATACGTTCGTAACGGTGTTAATTAAATTTAAAAAGCGATAAACTACGGTTGTCAAAGAAATATACGATTCTAATCTGCGGTAGTTCAATGAAATTAATTTAGAAGAGGACAACCGTCGCAACGGTAAATCGAATGAAATGTGGCCATTCGCCTTGTCCGTAGACATTCCGATTGAAAAATACGAATTAATTTTAGACGGTTTTTCTAGTTATTACTGTATACTTATGGAACTGGTGGAGGCGTGCGTGCTATACGCGAATCGCGTTTAGTTTTTTGAGGAATAATATAACTATCGCGATTTTCGATTAGTGCGCCTCGATGTTATAGAAATTTAACACGGCCAACATCTTGCGAAAAGACGACTTATAAAATGTAATATTCCGATTTCGCGTTCAAAAAGTAAGACCGAAAATAAAAAATACCTACGATTATTTATAAATCTTTCGAGTTTACGAGTGTTATATTTTAGACGGAATATTATATTCGATCAAAAAACTGGTTTCTAATCAAATCGTTTTTGATTTGGTTAAAAATATGTTTTACGATTACTATTTTTTATACTTATATTATTCTCACGACAATGAGGAAGTAAATCGTTTTTCAAAAACAACAATTTCTTTTAGTTTCTTTATTTGTCGTGACTCGGAGAAAATAAAAAATTGAGATTTCTTTTGAAACGTCGCTGTAATGGTTGTTCAGAAAATGTTTTTCGCGGACATTACGCGTACGGGCGACTGTATTACATATAATATACTACCCGAGAATAAACTCAATCGAATTTGATTAAAGTTCCGACGTTTCGAGTGTATTAGTAACTAAATACACTACGCTAAACGATACCGGCTGTTAAGTAGGGAAAAGTTCTTCGTTCCTACCCAGGCTCACGTATCGTATAGTGTCGACTAAAAAACGGTATTTATCAGTGGACGGGTGTTTAAACGACGCGACGACAATTATCGATGTTTCGCGCTGACTACATCGAACGCAACCGTCAGTGTTTCGAAATAATAAATGGGCGGTACTCAACATAAATAATTTCGTATTTGTTTTCACTTATACGCGTATAATAGGTACGCGTTTTATAATATACAATTGTACGTATTTTGTTTGTTCTTACTACACTTTGGTACCCTCTAAACGTATAACGTCGTACGCACGATATATATATGTACTCCGTTACACGCCAAGTCGACCGCCACGTGGAGTTATTATCTCCGTTTCGTCGGCACATTGTATAGATATTATAAAATATAATTCGTGTCAAGTGGAGTCGGTCCGGGATAAGATAAACGGTCACGTTATAAAGTTTATATACGTATTTATGTATATTATTGTACCGTACACACGCGCGGTAATAATAATTATATTCTCGGATCGCACTCGGCGTTACGACGGTGACGGGCCCTATCGTGTCGCGAACGCACCTGTCGCGCCGTATATAATTGAGAAATTAACGAAAATTGAATTATTACAGAGACCACCGCCATCTGCATAAATCGTTAAAAGCAACCGTATAATTGGCGTCGTCGCTGTCAATTATCGTTGTATGTCGGTCGATTGTGTACCGGTGCGGTGCCGCCGCGGTATAAATCGCTCGCCCCGAAATGGATTTCCGTGTACAAATACCTAATAGGAGGGAAATAATTACGCGGAGAAAGAACAGTTTTTAAACTTAGATCAGTCATCAGACAACGGTTCGAGTTGTTTTTTCTATGTTCTTTACCAATCGCCACTGTCCGCGTGTGTTCGTCTCGTCGACAGCGCCTGTATTACAAAAATATGTCGATCCTAACGAAACACGAAAAACCGTGACTCTGCGCTTAAATAACGGTCGACTCCGCGAAAGGCTGTGCGGTGATGGCGCACATAGTTTTTCTGACGTTTTACGCGTGAAATATAAAATGTAAAACAATAAAATAATATAATAATATAACAACGACGACGAAAAAGTATACGCGTACTCGAACGCATCACTAGTAGCAATAAAATCGGTATTCTTTTTCCTTTTTTTAGGGTCTATACCTGCGACATGGCGGCGGCGTTCACATATTTTCAAAATTACACTTCAATAACACACACACACACATACACCTGCTCCTCTTGGGCCCATAACATTATGGGTTTTCGAACGTTTGCTATAGTAGTTCAACAATGATTTTTCTAATATTTACTCTTCTCTCATTCATTTCCCATGTCATCTCTCTCTCTCTCTTCCTCGGAATGTCAATAATAATAACCAAATTATAATACTCACCGGGACTCCGATCGCACGATTTTTGACTACCCTTCAAGAAGAACATTAAGATGTTAGTTGTCGTCCATAGTGTTATTATTATTATTAATATCGTCGTTGTTATTGTTGTTGTTACTTCGTGTTTACAGAATCGTGAAAAATAAAATAAAGAAATTCCTAAGATACGATTGCGGTCATCGAAGTGTTTCTGATGACAACCTACCGTATTTATTGGTCGATACGACGATTTTTTAATAAGTATGGAACAATTAATTTATTATATAAAAAGTGTAACTATAACATACGTCGGTAAAACGGAATATAATTTTATCCGAAAACACTAGAAAGTGATGACATATACGCGTTTATCCATAATAATTTAATATTGTATTTATTGTTATTATTAAGTATAAGTCTATTTATTCGATAAACTTATAGGGATAATCCATATGATCTGCAACGTGAATATAGGTCAGCACATTAATAACGCTTAATAAGTTTTTTTAAACGTACCCGCTTACAGTTAAAATTTTACTCGCAGTTTTCTTTTATACTTACATTATTAATACATTAATTTTTAATTTTTATACATAAAGATAATTTATGGTTATTTCGTTTCAATACATTGGAGTGGTAATTAAATTTAAACTACGTAAGTACATTTTTAATTTATGCGCGTAGTTTAAAATGTTTTTCAAATCAATAAATTTTCCTTGTTAAAAAAATCGAATTATTATTTTATTGACAAAATTAATTTTTAAAGAATCTATACATCTACGAGTACTTAATTTTGGAACTATTTCTTTGTAAAAATAAAAAATAAAAACTATTTGTTTTGTAATTAATTTAAACGGTTGTTCGTTATTATAATTATTGAAAACAAAATATATTATTAAAATTGTTCCTTTAATATCATAACGCTCTTTGTCTGAAAACTATATATATATATATATGTATGTATTAGTATGTAACATATAGGTTGGACGGTTAGATGCTAAGTAAATAATAAATTAGAAAAGTTGTTAACATTCTAAAATGTCAACCGTTATATCGTAATATGTATAAATTTGCACGAAGATATAAAAACGTGATTTTTAAGTTTGCCGCGTTATTAGTTTTTTTTAAATTTATGGCCACCGTAACATAATGATGACCTTCATCCGGTAAAGTATACATTATTGTCCAACACCAACTGCAAAGGTAAAATCGAAAAATACTATCGCAAATTCGATACGATATTTTTTTGATTACGTTTTAATATTAAATATAAAATATTACAATTATCCCCATTGTACTCAATTTTAATCTATTTACAAATCGTTTTTCGTTTATTTAAATATGAAGTAAAAAATTCAAAAATAATTCCTACTTAAGTATACTTATAAATGTTGTCCAGATTAGATTATTATCGAAATTATGTTTTGTCTGAGAAATATGTATATGTGTTATTACTATTGTTTTTATAATTTTTGGTATATTTATAAAAGTTAAATAGTTTTAATATCACCGTGATCAACTTTAAATTTCTGTGAATTAAATTACAAAGATACGTGTTGCTAATGAGTTAATGTAAATTATTCAAAAGTAAAATTCGTTACTATATACTATATTGATTAGAATATTAAATTGTTATATTATGTTTTCGTTAACTGTTTATTGCGATAATTATGAAAGTATGAAAATACAATTTTTTCGATAAAATTAATAAACGTCCTAATAATGCTAAATATAATATTCTCTTTATTAAAAGAATAGTTAACGAATATATGTTACGTTTTTTCCAAAATTACACAGTATAAAACCAATAATTATGTAATATATGACTTTTGTAGTCTATAACTATAAATTTACGATTGACGAAATATTATAAATACAACGTTTCGTTTACTCGTTAATACGCCCAATTAAAAAAAAATGTAGTACCGAAATAATCATATATCATTTATACAGTCATATACATTAACTGCGAAATATTTTTGTACAACAACTATCTATAAAATATTTATACACAGCGGGAGAAACTCACATTTTGCTCGTATATAGGTGACACGGCATTGCGTAATATCACTGGAATATAAAACCGTCAACATTTACATTTTAGAAATTAAAACAATAATAAATAAATATACGTATATTTTTCTTAACGGTTACCGATAAATGTCGATATAAATACGTCTTATTCGTTTATATAATTTATACTAGGTATCGTCGAATGTATTCTTGGCGATTTAAATAACTCACTAACGAAATTACGATATAAATAAATAAATATATATAAATAAATTACTCGTAATTTATCGCGATTCATTTTTGATAAAACTCCAACTATTAATGATTTTTGCTCGTTGTTTTTATTAAAATAATAAATTTTACATCTGTCGAAGCTATTGCTTATTATAATCACTGTATGAACGTAATCCAAATTTCGATCGTCGAAATTGTAAAGTAGTAGATATATGTTAGTAACGGATTTCTTAGCTAAATATTTACAGTCGACAAATTCTTCTAAAGAGCCTAGGAGTTTTTATTTTATTAAAATTATATACACGAGAACACTATATTTATGTGACTACGAATATGCACAATAATACGTAAATAATAATGAGTAATTTAATAAATGTTTTGACTTTTATAAGAAATTATTTTCAATTACTTTCTATTCGACTTTTTGCTGTAAGAAATACCGTATGGATACAGCATATGATCGAAAACGATAATTGGCAAAGAAAGTACTACGTATAAGCAAACAATCAAAACACAAGACGTTATTTGGTCAACATTTTTGAAGTTACGTACTTAATATAAATATACAATTAAGTACCGAAAATTCGAAATGTTCATTTCTGAAAATGAGTGTTAATTTAAGTGGTAAATTAAAATTTTTAAAAACACATTTTTAGTTTTGTTTATTTTAAAAGTTATACAAACAAACAAAAATATAGAAAACTCGATATTTCAAATAATTATATTTTTACGATAGAATATACAAAATAGTATATTATTCGATTTGTGTAGTAACATTGCTTAAAGCAAAAATTTCGGTGCAATTGAAAATTACTTTAGAAGTTATACTTTAAACCAATCTGAAATCTTCATAGTATCTAATATCGAAACTTCATTCACAAAATTCTGATTGCACCATCATTTTAAACAGTGAAAACCCCTGTTTTTGGAAGAAAGAAATAACGATAGCGATTAAAAAAAAAACCAAAAAGTTCCGTGAACAAAAACTAATTGTAAAGAAAACTCGAAAGAAAGATAAATTCCAAAATTTGAATTGTGGAAACGTAATATTACTTTGATAAGTCACATTTTTTCAAATCTTCACCGTTCCCGTAAAAATATGTTGATCATATGTCCTGGTAAGTGCCTAAACGAAAATTCGGTGAACGACGTCTGATTGTGAAAAATTGTAAATTTGTGTAATCAAAAATAACGTCGATCGAACAGTTTGAATAATTCGATCGGTTCACGCCTGAACGTCTTACACATATTTTCGGTACCTGAAAAGTATTCGGTGTTGCGGGCGCGTCTCTCGTATGATGTTATACTTAATGCCGCTGGGTGGAACACAATTGGGGTAAAATACACCCGCGGTCGCCTGACGATGACGTATCTAAATATATACTATCGTATTATATATATATATATATATATATATATATACACGTTCGTGGGGCCAATGTCTTTGACGGCATCGTCCGCGAGTTTCTGGAATACCTAACCGACTGACTGTATACCTTCTGTATACAATATAGTATAAGGACAACGAAAAAAATAAAAGCGATAACAGATAAATGAGCTGTTTATGTACATGACGCAATGCACGCGATCGGCGGAGGAAAAATTAAATTAAAAAATAACGATATAATAAAAACGTCTCAGACTGTCGCCAAGATCGTAGCGACCGATACACCCGAGGGAAAAAAGCGACGAGTGTTATCGACGTGGCCAGTCGTCGTACGCGTATAATGTATTACATTATCTCGCGTTCTATGTGCGCATACGGACGCCGCTTGGTCGTCGTGGGGATGACGCGAATAAAACGCGCGCGCGTGTAAATAATAAAATACCGTAAAAAGGTAGTCGCTTAATGAACGGGATCCCGAGTTCTTGGGAAAGAACGACGGCGACGGCGAAAACAGATACGGCTATTTGTCTTTTCTGTCTCTCTTCGAGAGGTGGGAATGAAACGAAGCACGTTTTTATGGCGGGTATAGATGTACAACATGTACATGATGCCGCCGTGCGTGCAGGATCATTGTTTCCGCAGGTGCACGAAGACACTCCGCAGAGAACAGGCATAATCGAATACAATTTGTAAATAACGTATACTCACACTGGAATAAGATATGACGATAATTGTGTCTTCTTTTTGATTCGTTCATAACCCGTTTAGTAATACGTTTCTAATTACGTAAGTATAATTGAACAAACGCGTGTACGTTACAACGCCGACGGTAAAAACGAATATAAGTCTTCGAAGGCGATCACACCCAGTGGCTTACGACTATTTAAATATTTCACTTAGCCATACGATCGTTTCAAAATAAATTATATCTACTATTTAAGGAGAAAGGAGAAAATTCGATACTAAACACAACTAAGAGCTGCAGCGAAGAAAACACTATGGGCACTGTATAATAATAGGAAGTTGAAATTAAATTTAAACGTTAATTTAATTACGTTCGTACCGATTGTTTTTTCGTCCAAATATTACCTAATTGCGAACGTGTAATTATTTTAATATTATTTGACATTACGACGCCTATAATCGTAATAAGTCTTAAATTAAGGTTAAGACCGTTATGCCGAACAGTTATTAATTATAAATTCGATTGAAAACTTCGGGTTCGGACAAACGAATTAGTAGTTTTTATTCCGATTTAACCGAGTTCGAAATTTCAAAAATATTACTTTTCCTTAGATTTTATTCGTTTTTACACTTGAATCGACAAAATAATTTGTCCAGCTTCGCTTGTTTTAAATTCTGTGTGAAGCGAAGGGCATGTCGAACGAAACCAGTGGAAATCATTCTTGCGTTACCTGTAAACCGTTTTCGTCGCACTACTGCCCGACAATTAAATGCCGTCTTGATACGATCTCTCTTCATTCGTTATACGCGTTAGGTTCAAAGTAACGCTACCCCAAAACGTTATTTATTGGTGAGTGACTTTAACGGGACCGATAAAAATGAGTTGTCTCGCGTAATTTACGTACCTATAAAATACGATAAAATGCAACGCGCGCCGCCATCGTAAAATACAATCCGCACTTCCAAATAACAACATTTATGTAGATACCCGCAGAGACAGACGAACCAATTGTGCTGTTCTGATTGTTTTTGAAGTACAGCGAGCCGCATTTAAATTGCGCCAATCTACAATGATGATGTGTTTAGTTTTTGAACAAACCGTGTTCACGATATCTCAATTATCGAGAACCGTTTTTGGTCATTTTGATAGTCGAAATTCAAAAAAAAGATTAATCTTTAAATATACCCGCCATAAAATTGATTAATTTTTATAATTCATTCACTGTAACTAACCATACTTCATGGGTTCTGTGAATTAATTTTGTATTTACTCAAATTATAAAAATACCAAATATTTAGTCGTAAATTAGTTTATCTAAATTTCTCGTTGTACTAATAAAATATTATATTCTCGTCACTTTTACGTTATTATTAGTGTGATTGAATAGTGAACACGTTTTTTTCGAATGAACGCGTCGTAATATTATATAATGAAATTATAAATGAAACCACGAGAACAGAGGGCGAGTATAGCACGCCGAAACAAGATATTTAAAAATTAACGATCCGAGTATTTCTGAAATTCGCCCCGAGCTATTATATTTTTAGATAAATAAAAAATTATCGCGTTACGTAAACAAAACAAATATGTTGGACTTTTTGCGGAATATGATTACAATTGCGTAACTTGTTCATACAAAACGTTAATTTATTGTTTTTCGTCGTCGCTTACACGTATTGTCTTACGTTGGCGTTACCGTATAATATATTTGAACGTTAATCAATAGGCACGAAATATTTGTCAGTAACCATTAATTTGGTATATTGGTATCCCACGTTTCGTTTTATTGTACTGATGAATGATGTGAAAACATAAAACTCGTCGATGAATAACGGAAACTTCGTTATTGGCCGCCACAATCGTGACGTCTCGTTCATTACGTGCGTTATTAAGTGCGATAGTGTTGATTATCGTTATTCGGTTGTTACAGTTAGAGAAAAATTATGTTTCGAAAAATGTCGATAAAACGAACACGAATTCGAACATTATACAACATACAAAACCATCCGGGGTAAGAACTACCAAAGAAACTTTGCCACGAAGTATTGTCCCGGTTGTGTCATCGTCTCACGCGTTTAAGTGTTGCACACCAACTTAGACGCCAGACTCTAAACGTGACCTAGGAGAACTCGAGTCAAATAGCATAACAAAAGCGACCACAACATTTAGAAACTAGTTGCGTCATACAGCAATATGTACTGTATCTAACGTAGAGCGTATATTGTGTTTAATAATACTTGGGTTAATGTACAAACGCGTTCAAAATACGATTTAATACCTGAGCGCCGTTACATTTATAACATTTAAAAAAAGTTATGTTCGTGACGCGTTGTATCAAAATCGATCAAATGACGAAACCGTTAAAACGATCCGACGAGATATACGTGTGTATGGTGCGATCAGAAATCACCGCGCTAATAATAATAATTCGACGACGAGCCGATGTTAAATTGTTTTCCCATTGTTGTGGCGGCGAAATAGGAGACTCGCGTATAATACAACGTGTATTTATATATATATAGAAGTATACATACACGTACGTATGCGTAAATAATGGCGTTTTAAAGGGACCGAATAAAACAGCATGGCGTCTGGCCGTCGAGGTGCGCGCGCTTTAATAATGATTATTAATATTTTAACAGTCTAGATGTTTTATCTCGGGAAAAAGACCGCCGCGCTTTCGATCGTTTATATTTCCCTCCTCCTCCTGCGTTTAATCCGATGCAAATCGATCGGCTAGGGCGAATAATAATCGTTGCCATAAATAATTGTTCCGACGGCGTTTCGTGGTAACACACACGCGCGCACATATACAAGTATATACGAACGCCTTCCACGAGCCTACAGTACAATGGATTGTTATTATATTAGCCATCGTACACACACACATATATATAGTTACGCTTCACACGACCAAAAAACGTACGAGTACCTACCTAGTATCTCTTTTTACCTAACCGTACACCCCGAAATTACTCGGCGTGGGAGTCGTTCAGACCCGATCTCACCTTTTCTGAGATCATCGGAAACTATCCGATAACCGCGATTACCGCAATACAGGCAATGTTATTCAATACGGCCCGGAGATATTTTTTAACACCGTCACGCACTGATGGATCGTGACGCGCGTTAACACCTCGCGCGATTTAAACGAATACGTTGTACATATTCATTTCGAGTACGCGACACCTTCGTGAACACCCTTTTACCCGCGAGTTTTTTTACCCCCTCAGTTTTTTACCTTGTTTGTTTTATCCCGTCGACCATTATTTCATCGAATGTAAACGGTAGTAACAATATCATAAAGTTAAACAACTATTACGCGTACAGTTAACTACTACAAAGTTACCGTTACTTCACTTTATTTAGTAAATAAATTAAGTAACGCGTTACTTTTATTTTTTATCGTATAGTTTGTACGTTTTAATTAATATACTTTAGTTTTTATTACCATTTACCGTTACAAATCATTTTAAAAATATTTGTCGAATTCTAAACGTAATTGCTTAAAATTCGTTTATATATTTATCGAAATGATTTTCTTTTCAAGATCCGCCAAAAAGTAGGTAACCCGTTAAGTTACTAATAAATCGACAAAAATAGTGCCTAATACGTTAAAAATTATTAATGAACAAAACGGAACTTCTAAGTTAAAAATTATTTATTTTTCAATTTGGTAACTAACTCTTACCCCGCTTTACTTGTACGTAATGAATAGGTTTTACAAAGGTCTCTTGTAGCACAGTGTAAGTGCTACAATCGATTTCGAGAAAACGACGAAAAAAAAGCCGACAATTTTTCGGTGTTTTTTGCCTTTTCTATCTTGTTTTTTCTCTTCGTAAGAATTATTATAATACTTTACGCCTGTAGACTGTGGCACGAATATACAAATATCCAGTGGACACTGTCGAGTATCTCTATTATATTCCTATCCCTATTTTTAGTTCAATTTCGGGTATGCGATGGCACTTCCTGAACGTAAAAATAAACATTTCACTAATACGCTCAGTTCCCGACCAAAGCTAAATTAATCGACGACTAATAACAATAATATTAATAATAATTTTCGACAACACGAAATCGAACGTTATAAATTTTAGTCGAAATTTTCTAACCCATACGCCGGTCGAGCGCTAACACGATTATTTTCTAAGAACGTCCCTGTACGTCGTTATCATATTATCGACTTCACACAGCGTGATGTATCACGCGTCCTACATAATATATAAATTGTAAATTATAACGTTTATATAGGTATGCCTACGTATCGTGTAGTGGTTATACACACCATACGTATACATATATATACATATGTGCGTGTGTGTGTGTGTGTGTGTGTGTGTGTGTGTGTGTGTGTGTGTGTGGGTGTACGTAGAAATACACGTAACTGCATAATACACGCAGGGTCCCCGGCGGAGATGTGCCGATTGATTGATGAAACGGATTTATATGGGGAAATCGAAAGATACTTATGAGATACCTATACGGTATGTGTGAGTGTGTGCGTGTGTAAATATATACCGTAAGATCGTTATTAATATAATGTAAGACTAGTCTCGTGTTGCGCAGCGTTACACAAAAAAATAAATAATAAAGTAAAAGGTTTTTAGTTTTGTTTAAAACGCCGCTGCGTGTCTCCCTCGCCCGGGTGTTTTATCTCTCGTGACAGATCGAATACGCCGTTTTCGTCGACGTATAATATATAACATAATATTCTTTTCCACCGCCGCCGCCGCCGCCGCCGCGTAATTGGGCGGTTTCTCGAGATCACGTAAACCGTGTACGCGCACACGTCGTAATTATTATTTCGGTTTTTGTTTTTTTTGTTTTGGGTTTTCCCGTTTCTCAGTCGACGACGAGGATACGTTCGTTTATAAACTTTTTCGCTATACATGCCTCCTACTAAACAGCGTTCTATACAAAAACACAATGGACATAACATACACCGCACGACACATACACACATATCTCGGCTCGTCAATTAATCAACGGTCGTTAACGATTTTTTAGTCGGGTAGATATCGAATTAACCAGATATCACGGAACAATCGACAACTTTGAGGGCTTTACGTAAGACATTTTCCCGAATAATATCTCACGAAAACGTTACGTCCATTTAAATCTTCTTCAACAAAAACCTACGCAAGACAACGTAATCTGCACGATAAAACAAAACCGTATTAATACCGAGTCGGAACGAGCGATACAAACGTAGTCGGGTCGTCCAATTACCGCAGCCGGACAGCGGCGACTAATACACCGCGACAATACTTTTGATCATCTAATGACGAGTCGCCACCAAAATATCCCACGGGAAAAATATCGTCCAAAATTAGGAATAAAAAAGTTCGTCCGACGCGGTCGTGTAACACGACATTCCAGCGCGATACTCTTTTACGAATAAATTGCCGCGTCGAACACGACGTTACGGCGTCCACGGACAAAAATGCTTTTACGACTACTCGGTCTTTGAACGATACTAACGTAAGATTATGTGGTATACGATGTTCCGGACGCCAGGGGAGGTTCGTTTATTCCGGTTTTTCGTACTTGATCCGAAAATGTGTGGTTTTCTGCGATCCCTTCTACCGTCCAGTCGAAATCGTATTTATTATTCCAATACGTTAATCGTTTAAACTATATAGTTAATATATTAAAACGCATTTGTATTACCGACGGTAATAAACGCTGCCGGATGTCGTATAGACGTTATCTCAATTTCAAATATCGTTTTTGCGAACGATTCTATAAATCGATAAATATTAATTATGTTATAGGTAGCACGATGTAGGTTTGTCGTACGCTCATATCAATTATGGAATAGCTGGTTTCCGCTGCATTTCCGTGTTCGTTTGTCGTTGCCTTTTAGCTTACGCGTGTACGTTTGTTAGCCTACTAGAGCCTTGCACATTTTGCGTACGACGTACAAACTATTTAACTGCTTAGCTTGCTAGGTACAAGCGAGATGATTTATGTACCTAAAATTGTTCCGATTTGATTATTGCGTTTTGTTTTGTAAACCTTATAATTCGTGTAATTTATCACTCGTATCTGGCTTGATAGCAAGATGCGCCGTGGCGTATAATACACGTCGATCGTATAGTATGCGAGCTACGGTACCTTCCTCGGGATTAGTGTAAATCCCCCCTTCTCCCGATACATTGATCGATGAAATACAATTTACACGGTTCGTCTTTCGTCTTCTTTTATTTAACCACCAACAAACTAAAGCCGAAGAGCGTAATAGTGTTTCGTTCGTGATACGTACGCATATTAACTAAATTATAAATCTATTTCGACCGATTTGGCAGACCCTAAATAGCAGGGAGAATAAGGCGAGAAAGAAGAAGAAGAAGATTTCCACCAATTAATTAAACGTATTACAAGGGTCTACAGCAAATTTGTGTTATCTGTTACGATACTACAACTATGATTGAAATTGGTATGTAGCTATTATACAAAATAATATTACGAACGCTTACCACTATTGTTAGTTGGTGGGATGTACTAATCCCACCAACTAATCTATAATCGGTATCTTATGAGAAATATTAACCGATTAACAATTTTTTTTAAATAGGTTCATATTAATGTTTCGCGTCGAATAAAATAACGAGAAAAAAATTATTATTTTATTTATAACGTTAAAATCCTCAAATTGTTTCATTTTGAAATTGCCCGCCCTTCGTGTTCATTTAGTACCAATAAATGCCGTGAACGTGTATATTACGAAAATAACAAATGGCCTTCGTCGATACGTAAAACTTGTTTAACAATTTAACAAAACAATTTTTTTCTATACGAAAATAAATAGATTTTATAGTAATAAAAAATGTAATATAGTTGATACTTCCGATTATGAAGTCGACAAAATTATAAAAGATAAAAAAAAAAAATATATATCGATATAAAATATCGAGATAATTTTTATATATCAAAAATCGTATTGAGTTTATGATAACGCGTCGGATTCCAGACAATAATAATCAATATATTAAATATTACGTTATACTTGCGCCTGATAAAAGGTAATTGGAAACCGTTTTAATTTTAATAACAACAATACTAATTTCAAAATTCCTTCTGTACGAATATATATTGATTCATTTAGCAAGCGCCATTTTACCTGTATAATGTGCGTACGTTGACCCTAATCGTAGAGTAAAAGGGTGCGTCTGTCATTAGTTACGTATTTTTAATTATCGGTCGACGAATAGAAATTTATTATAGAACTATAACAGAAAAACCGCGTGGATACAGATTTATGAAACGAATTGTGTACGATACTTATATAACAGCCGTTTAATAAAAAAGCACCGCTCCGGGTTACTTGATGCGCGATGTGACCAATTTAACGGTGGTCTGTGTAGTTTGTCCAAATCGAGGATGGAAATATACGCGTGTGCGTGTATAGTAAAGAGTATAATATGAAAGATAAATACCGGTGACGAAAAAAGAAAACGGATCATTACGGAATAGTACGACAACGTATCGCATTCTCGCGGCAATTGGCGGCGGGCAGTTACACAAGAGCGCGAGAAGTGCGGAACGAACGATAGTCATCTGCCGAGTACGTGCCTAAACTTTCGGGTTTTCTTAATTGACAATTATTATTGTCAGCAGTATCCTAGAACGGTTAAAGAAAAAACTACGGGTGCTATTTAACCCTGGTGGCGTAAAGTAATTTGTCCTTCGCGCGTGTGAACGTAAGTTTCCTGTTGTGTTCACGCAGATAACTCTCACGGTGATTCCACCGCTATATAACGTCCGCTTATTTATTTGTACGCGTAACGTGTCCCTTCGTGTAAGCACCAAATATCTATCCGTACGTCGTCGCGAATGCAAACGTACGATTCTATTCGTTTTTAAGTTTTTTCATATTTTGACGTTTTCGTGTGTGCCGAATACGTATTTCAGTGGGGGGGAAAGATAGTTTTTAACGCGCCGTATTTACGAAAATGACGCGATACATCCGAGAACGAAGAAATATCGCGAGAACGTCGGTAAAATTACTCGTATTTTCCGTTTCGAATTTAACACGCCTGTTAGTCCGTTTCTTTTCCAACGTGTTTGGTTAATTAAAGTTAAATATAAACGTTTCGATATTGTTTACAAAAAATACGCCCGAGCAAATATAGTCGCTAATTATATACATATACAGAGATATAGACGAGTCCCCTCTTCTCCTTCTAAATATGATCTAGGAATATCCCCGTCGTATAACAACTACACAGTACAACAAACGGAACGTCGTGTATCGTGTTCAAAGTCCGATCTGTACACGAAAACAACGACTCGTTCAAATTATATAGTCACTATTTCAATTACGGCGCGTTTTGTATTCGATTTCCGTCGGTACAGAAATTACACGTTACCTTGCCCCCTCCACACCCACAAACGAAATCTCGCGCTATACCTCTTACGAGTAAACAACGCCAACGATATAATAATAATCGTAATCGCGGCGGGTAAGAAGTATCTGTATAAATACGTCAATCGTCGTACACCGGTAAAAGGTAAAACATACAGCTCCGGGGTATTGATTTATTAATTTTTATCGTTTGATCTAAAAGCCAAAATTACGTAAATCACGATCAATGGGGCATAATACCCTCTATACATTCGTTGTGGTGTGCACAAAAACATACACACATATTTATTATAGACGCCGCGTTACCACCGAGAGGAGGACGATCAAAAACATAATAAAATATAACCGAACAACGGTGGGGATTTTAATAATAACGAAATTAAAGACCTTGTCGTCGTCCTACGCGGCTCGGCGGTTAAGTTTATAAATTTATTTTTTCATATTTTTTTTTATCTCCCTACAAATCGTAAATACCCATCGAAAACCCTGAATTATTATTAAGGGCGGACACGAAAATAATACACGACGACGAATCCGTGTATTTGTATACAATATGCCCCGGACGATTTACAAAACTGTAGAATAATATACGTTATTTTAAACGCGGAGATATTATATACGCGTACCCGCCGACAATAATCATATGTATCCGATGATGTGAACCGTAAAACTTTGTAAACGGTAAAAAACAAAATCCGTAAGTACTATAACGTCGAGGATATGCAACGTCATCTATCCCATCCCCGCGATTAATATTCGATCAATTATATAAATATATATAGACTAAGACGAGGCCATCGCTAGCTAACAAAAAATTGTTTGGCCTTTTTTATTCTTTAGCAAAAATAAAAATTTCTAGTTTAATTTCACGGATAAAAAATCCACTTTCGTTCGACTTTTTAATTAAAATAATTAACTTATTTCGTCGTTAACTAATTAATTTATTCGATTTAAATTTGCCTTATAAACGATTTTAACTTTTTGAGTTAATAAATGTAATTATACAGTAATAACACACTGAAAACCAACATTTTTATCATACTCGAAATGTGTTATTATAAAATAGTCAACAACTCGTAAATATTGAAACAACTATTTTCATACTTCACATTTATCGAAATATTAACAATTTATTTTGTATTTCATAATATTAGGATTACCAAGTTAATTTATTCGATTTAATTTTTTTCATTACCTTTCCTAATCGTTGGATATATATTTTAGTCTCGTAATACAATCGAAGAATTTTCATAAAACTCTTCGTATTTTCTCTACCAGTCAATCTTATAAAGATTTATAAAGAAAAAAATTATATTTATTTTTCCTTTCGATAGATCATAAATATTTTGATTAAACAAAATTATATGGAAATATGTACGTGAACTATACGATATGAAATAAATATCCAAAGGGTTCACGACCATTGACGTATGTATATCAGATGTAGGTTACTCACAATGGCTAATTATTCCGTTCAAAGGTTTCGTGATATTTCGAATGATCGATTTCATTGCATTAGTTACGTAATAAACTCCGTGTACGTAAAATACGTACATTTATCGATTACGAAATTGTTCGAACGTGAACGTCTCGTTTGTCTTATAAAATTATAACAATAATAACACCATATTTGTTCCGGTGGTTCGGATAAATATGTATAGTATATAGGCACTTGCCCCCCTGCTCCCATAAGAAAATAAACTAAGACAATTGTTGTTGGTTTTTTTGTTCGTGCTATATATATTATAACAGATGCCTAGTAGAATAAATGCGTATTTTTTAAAATTGTTTATAATATCAAATAGATACGTGTATTATAAGCTTTTTTTTATATTATTTACTTATATTACCGCGCGCCTACGTCTGCTGGGTCAGCCAGTATATATATATAGTGGATTGTAACTACTGAATACTTTAGAAAACGAAAACCTATATACAGCCACGTAGGGCTTTGTGGTGTAATAGTAACACATCTACCTTTTCGGTTAGACGAATTTGGTTCGATTCCCGGCGCGGAGGGGGCGTCGTTCTTCCTCTCATAATACATACACTGTGTTTTTTCTATTCATATATATATATATATATATATATATTTTATATCGTATATCATTTTTATTACACATTAACTTGTATATATTTTAATATATACAAATCGTATAAGCTGTGTAAGTTCGAGCGCTGTAAAACAATTTTTATTTATTTAAACCTATTTTCTAAACGTTTTTATTTTTACGTAAATTATCGATACTTTATAAAATAACGAATATATTCTTATTTTATGTTTTTTATCGCGTATATATTCGGGCGATTAATTTTCGATTTACTTTTTAAGAAATTTACGTTCGCTACTCCGTTTACATTGATGTGATCGATAAATTTGTTAACCGAAGGAATTATACGGCGCGCTACAATTATGAACAATAGGCGACAAACACGTGCGAACAACAACCACAGTGACCGATTCGGAATAAAAATCACCGATATAATCAGACTTTGCAGATAGAAATGTATTAACTAAGTCATGTACCAAATCCGAGTTATTTCGTTAAATTTTTCAACGGTATTTCGTACTACAAAAAAGTCCATAACGATTTACAACTGTTAAGTATATTATTAATGTATACAAATAAAATTAATTTTTCGGGTCGGAAATGTCGCGGGTCCGCGAACCATTTTGCGACACTTTGAAAACGGCGGTTATTGGACAATGACGAAAACGGATTGCCGCCGAATCCACGGGCAAATGAGAAAAACAAACGAAACAAAAAGCCGCCGTCAATTCCCCGGGTTAACGAACGGAGTTTGGTGGACATATGTACGCGAACGATATTGTTTTTATATCAAAAATACGCGAAAGGCCAATTGGCTAAAAGACAAGGGGATCGACACTATACCGACGACGGCGTTTCACCGTACGTGGCACGAATGGGGAGGGGTTGAGGGGGTGTTCAAATAGACGGCGGTCGTCCGTCGACGATTCCGTGATATTTACGCGGGTTTGGTTTTCGTCCGCATAGAACGTGGCCCTCCCCTGGGACCCGTTAACGAGCAAATACCGATAAACGTCGTTATAATATCACGAGCACGTTCGTTATGGCTCACACGCGTAATACACGGTCGATAACCCGTGGCGGACCAGCGATAGCCGTGTCCCCCGACCGACCGACCGTCAGACGGTAAATGACGCGTGTTATATCGTGCGTACGTCGCGCGCCAATTGATTCCCCGTAAGCTAACGCGAAAACCGAAACGAAAACTCGCGGCACAAGCACCGAACGAACGGTTTGTTATAAATAGACGTTTGGCCGTCGCGCGTTCGTCGGATTATTATTACAATCTTTCGCGCCACGCACGGCCCGGCCGGCCGCCAGTCGTCGTCGTTAGTACCGCCGCCACGGCGATTCTCGTCGTTGTTCGTTACCGTCCGTGCTGTCGCCTCTACCTACGTACCGCGTAATATCGTTTAAAAGGGTCGTCGACCGCCGCCGGTTTCTGGGCCCCTCGCTGCCGTCGTATTCGCGCCATGTCGAAAATGAAACGCGTCACGGACCGCAACTCTCGGCTGGAGTATTATCACAGAATGGTCCGCGACGTAATTCTGTGCCATCAAGTACGTTTATGAAAAATATTAACTCGTATTACGCGCTAAACGAAATGTCGAAATATTAACGAAATTACGTGTTAAATCGACGGACCAATCGGCGTGTATTATTATTATTATTCGGTCTCTGCGCGTAAATATACGCCGCCGAAGTAGTAATTTTTCGAATACATTTACGTTGCCGACGAATGGACGGTCGACGCGCCTTAGCGAAAGTCCACGAATTACGTTTGAAAACCTCCACGGTCTCTCTCGTAACCCGCCCGAAACACGATTTATTATTCCTCCGTCGTCGGTACTTAAGCGCGAAGTTTCCACCATTATCGTTGGTTGACGAAAATAATCTGTGCATAAGTAATCCCGCGGTCGTCCGTACGTCATTCGCTACCGGGTAACAACAATTGAAACCGTCCTTTGACGCGACAAAAAGCGTTCGTCGAATTAACGCGAAAACAAATCGTAAAAACCGAAATATTCTCCGCCATGTTCCGAATGTAAAACAATACGACCGTGTATCGTTTAACGTTGCGTTAAAGTTCGTATCGATAATTATAGAATCCAGTCACTGGCTTATTTCCCGCGAGCCCTTCGAATTCAGACGCGTGGATCAGAGATAATGTCTATACGGTGTTAGCCGTGTGGGGTTTATCCATGTCGTGTAAAAAAATGGCAGATATCGACGAAGACAGAGCGAAAGCGTATGAATTAGAACAGGTACACCATCGACGCGCTTTTTATTATTATTATCTTACGAACTACGCGGCGTATTGTCGCGCTATTGTTTTCAGAGCTGCGTGAAATTGATGCGCGGATTGTTAATGGCCATGATTCAACAAAAAGATAAAGTTGAACAGTTCAAAGTTTCACAGAGCCCTTTACATTCTCTACACGCGAAATATAACTCGGCTACTGGTCATACGGTTGTCGGCGACTCTGAATGGGGTCATCTACAAATGGACGCGATTTCGTTGTACTTATTAATTCTCGCGCAGATGACCGCTTCGGGTAATTAAACGAACAAACAACGCTTATGAACTTCGAGCGTATTATTTCTATTTGTATAATACAATATATTTCGTTTCGATTGTTACTTTAAGGTCTACAAATAGTTTTTAGCTTAGACGAAGTGGCTTTTATCCAAAATTTGGTGTTCTATATTGAGTCGGCGTATTGTGTACCCGTAAGTTTCACATTATTAGGTATTTCGTAAATACATTACTACTAAATCGGTTTGGTGTAGGATTATGGTATTTGGGAACGTGGTGACAAGTCAAATCACGGTCTCCCTGAATTAAACGCGAGTAGTATTGGAATGGCGAAAGCTGCCTTGGAAGCCATGAACGACTTGGACTTGTTCGGAGCTCGAGGTGGTCCATCTTCAGTCATACATATATTATCGGACGAAGCGCAAAAATGCCACGCCGTTTTACAAGTAAGCGGTTACGATTTTAACGCACCGTCGCCTAGTTATTGCGTTATGGTTAAATAATGTTCGTATTTCCGCAGTCTATGTTGCCGAGAGAATCGTCTTCGAAAGAATTAGATAGCAGTCTGTTGTCCATTATCAGTTTTCCAGCATTCTCGGTTGACGATCCACAATTAATTCAACTAACACGAAACGCTATTGTCACAAATTTGATGGGGAAATATGGTTGCAAACGATTTTTAAGAGATGGCCATAAAACTCCTCGTGAAGTACACCAAATTTATGATAAACGAAACGGAACAAGTTCAACAACTTATTATATTTCTAGGATCCCAATAGACTTCATTATGACCTTTACGAATTAAAAGTATTTGAAAATATCGAATGCGAGTGGCCTCTATTCTATTGTTATCTTATATTAGATTATTGTTTTCAAAATGACAAGGAAACGGCAAATTTCTATGTTGAGGCCTTAGAAAAAGTAACAAACTTATTTGTTTGATTATTTTTACAATTAATTTACAATCGCTCGATGATTTTAGGTTATGATTAATTCTGACGAAAATATGAAATTAGTCCCGGAATTATACGCGATTGAAAATGAAAATATAACCGCCGAATATAATAATCCGGGAAGCCAAAATAGAATTGCGTTGGGTAGATGTCCTTTTTTGTGGGCTCAATCATTATATGTGCTTGGCAAACTTTTGCAAGAAGTAAGGCATTCAGTTGTCTTGATAAAAAATATAAACTTCAATTATGCTTTATCCAAACACATTTTACTAACACAAATCATTCGTATATAATAATAATTTGTATAAATATAAATAGTTTATACTTTATAAGTTCGGAATGATTAAGACCCTGTTATTAAATTTAGCGATTTTATTTCAATTTTTTTTATAGAATTTTCTAGCCGTTGGTGAATTGGACCCATTAAATAAACGATTATGTTTAGAAAAAAAACCAGATGTAGTCGTTCAAGTCGTTGTTTTAGCCGAAGACAATGAAATTCGAGATTTACTTCTTCAACATGATATTGTTGTTCAAACTATTAGAGATGTTTCACCAATAGAAGTCCAACCATCTACTGTATTAAGTCATCTTTATACGTTTCTGGGTAATTTCATAATTTTATGTTTTTCTGTATTGATCTGTATTTAGATACTGTATTGGTCTACATGCAATGGGGTTAATTTAGTCAGTAATGGGAAGAACGCCTTCAATTTTAAAGAAATTAACTTGATCGTGAATTAAGTTCATATATTTATAAATGTGAATGTATTTAATTTGTTCATTGACAAATACGCGATATTTTTATCAAAGAAACTAAATAATTCCACGAAGGGAACTTTATTTACGTATTCCCAATAATTGTTATTTCGTGATTTATAGCTTTTTATTTATTAAATGAAACACTAAAACGTGGCATATTTACAATATTCCATACATATATATTATACACTGCCTAGTTATTTTAATATTTTGGTTGATAGAGTAATTTGTAGGTAATTTTTATTTAAAATAAAAAAACCGAATTTTACAAAAAATAATTTACGTATAACAAAATATCTAAACCTTTAGAAATAACCATAGGCATTTGACGTACTTTTATTTCAAAAATTACAAATTGATTTCCACAATACCTGGAAAAGAAATTAATTAGCTCCAATCTTTACAGAAATGAAATCCGAACATTTTAAATAATGTACTTTTATCGGGCTTATTGGTCTGAATCAAAAAAAATTTGCTACTTAATATTTTTATAGAAGCATATTCTTCTTATATTTGGTTAGAAGTATCTTAATAATATTTTATTCTCAATTACAATATTATCGATAATATAATTCTTAATTAAATTTAAAAAAGTAGAAATAGTAGCTCATATTTTATATTTAGAACTCGAACTAATTCATTTTTTAAAAAGAACACCGAGTAATTTATTTATTTTATATATTACACATAGTATAATATTATAATTACGATGATATTGTTTATTGTTATAATTATTATTTTTTTAATATTTTAGGTCGAAATGAAAAATTAAAGTTATCTGGTCGAAAGTCTCGTGATATAGGTATTCTAGGTTCAAGCAAATTATATACATTACATGATCGAATATTCGCTTTCACGCCTCAGGTATATTATCTTACATATAAAATATAGATATACATATAAATATTTATAAAATAACTTAAGTTTTTCAAATTAAAAATCGTTAATATTTATTTTATTTGAAATATTAGTAAAGACACGGCAAAATATAAGTTTTTATAGGTCAAATGTATGATTTTTTTTTAACAATTTCAATATATAGCTTACAGATCGCCATCGATATTACATTGCATCTGACAACAATCTAATGATTGATCTATTTAAGAACGAAATAAATTTTTTGAAATCTAGTTGGCAAAACCTATTAGGCCGACCAACCGTAGTTATTGTTATAAAAAAACTGCATTGTGGTATTTATTATTTTAAATATTTGAAAACATTTGTATATTAATGTGTTGTAGACTAATAACTAAAACAAATTATATTAACAAAATGTTTGAAATAACATTCGTATATAATAAATAATATAATATATTTTACCTTTTAAGGTTTGAAATATAACGAAACGGGGATTAATCTATTATTGGTTTTATAACGATATATTACGTTTTTAAATTTTTGAGAATAGCGGATTTTATCCAAAAGATATTTGGCTCGAATAATTTTTTAATTTTTCTAGTAGTTTTTTCAAGCACAAGAAAATATGTGAACAAAAGAATAGGTAAATTTATTCGTATTATTTTTTATTATAATCCGAATATTTATGAATTTGATAAAATCACAAATTAGTTTTATATCGATTAAAAATTCTAGAAATCGCTATTTCTTTTTTTCAAAAATTAACTTTTTAAATATGTTACAATATCCTTTTTCAGAATAGTTTTTTTTCTTAAATTTAATCTGTTTAGTAGTTTTGCGTCCAAAAAATCAGTGTTTTATACAAAATAAAGGTAGGTATTCCTTAAAATTTTAATAATAATCCAAATATTTCGTTATATATTGATTATTTCGATTTATTTAATTCGTTCAAATACTCCCTAGGTAACTTATATCAACTATTATTTTTTCGATATACTTATATAATTTAAAATAGTAATTACTAATTACTTAGTATATTATTTTAGTTTTAATTTGGATACTTTATGTACCTGTTTAATAATTATTAAAGTATTAGTGAGAATCATAGGTATTATTTTTCAGTAGACATTTGATTTGGATCAATATTATGTGGGGAATGATTTAGAATTATTATCGAACAATATAATGATGGATATATCTTTTTTATCAATGAATTGGAGGTATATGTTAGGTCGTCCGACATACACTATAATTGCATCTTCTAAGTTTATAGGTAAGGTAACATTATATTTATGTAATGTTAGGTATTCAAAAGTGTCTGTTATTTGGGATAAATAAATAATTTTATATGTGTGTGTGTGTGTGTGTGTGTGTGTGCATACAATAATATATAATTACAACTTTATTGTATAAATTCTATGGATTATTTTGATTTTAACCAATGATATTTTTTATTCGCGTGTTTATGTTTTAAACAATTAAAAACAACAAACTAACCTATTTTTAAAATTACTGTTTACTTTTAAATATTAATATTATTTGTATCATTTATAGATCAAGGGAATATTCCATTAGCCATGATTACAACAATTAAAAAATTAAAAAGTGGTTATATTAACGGAACTCGGTAGTATTTCGTTGTAGTATTAATATACATTTCAAATATTTATACTCGTATTTATTTTTTTTTTTCTAGAGTTACATTAGGAAATCTGAATGGCTTCCTTAGCACTTCGTGTATTACAAATTTAAGTTTTTTAGGGAGTCAAGAAATTGGAATTCCAAACAGTAAGTTATTTATACTATTGTTTTTTATTTTATTTACTGTAATTTTAAAATTTTAGAACTCAATATTGAAGTTGAACAGTATTTAGATCAACATATTGTAAAAAGTTTCACAAATCAATCTACTCTTTTAACTTGCATACCTAACAAAAATACAAAAGTTAAACGAAAAATGTCAGTGAAGGGCGCAATAAAAAAGACTCGGTCCTTTATGCTTGATGGTAACAATATTAGATTACATTATTTGAATCACTATTTAATTATATCGTATGTAGCTGAAGAACGGCGTATCCAGGCAGCTGAAATACAGGCTGCCTCAAATTTATTAGCAGAAAGAAGTGCGACCGAAAATGAAAATAACTTAGTAAAAACAAAAGTAGAACAAAATTTATCGGTTGCTCGAATGACTTCAAAATCAACTCATAGTCGCTTTAAGTAATAATAACGTAATTTCGTAAACAATCGTCTGAATTAATATTTTACGTTTTAGAGCGAGCTCTGAATTATTAAACGCTGAAGCTGAAATAGATGGCATTTTATCTATGCTGAGTGAGTCTGTTTTATTAGAAGAAAAAGGTGACATATTACAATATTTAGTAGACACATATGGTTTGGAATATGATACCGGTAAGATACATACAATTTATCGCTTTTGTATAAGTTACATAATTTATAACAATATTATAATAGGGATGAAGGAAGCCGATAAACCTGTTTTAGTAAAAGACTTATTGAAATTGCTCTATGAAAAAGCGTGTCAGCAAAATCTTTGGGGATTAGTTCGACACACGGCCGGAATGTTAGGCAAACGTGTAGAAGACCTTGCCAAAGCTCTAACAGATTTGCTAGTTCGTCAAAAACAGGTCAAATACAAAAATAATACGTTATTCGAATATATTGGTACGTTATGCGTCGTGCTATTATCTTAAAGCCCTTTTATTATAGGTAACCATCGGTATGCCACCGTTTAACGAACAAACAATATCGACCCCTTTACCCGAAAGTGAACTTCGTCAAGTAATACACGATGCTTACGGTGATGATGAAAGTACAGCTATGTTAACTCAGGTAAATTCGTTATTAACTTGGCGATAAATAATTTCGAAATATACTAACGATATTATCGCGGAAACGTTCAATATTGTAGTTTTGTATTTTCACCTTCCGTTGATTAAACAACGGTCGGCGTTTAGTAACTATTTTGATCACAAGTAGACTTGTCATATTTGGCATACGCTGTTCACAAATACCAACGTGTATTTTACGTTTGAATTTTTAGGAACTATTAGTTTATTTAGCCATGTTCATACGGACCGAGCCACAGTTGTTTTTGGAAATGTTGAGGCTAAGAATAGGTTTAATCATTCAAGTTATGGCAGGCGAATTGTCTAGAATTTTAAATTGTTCGGGAGAAGAGGGATCGGAACATTTATTCAATTTATCGCCATTTGAGATGAAGAATTTAATACATCATATTATGAGCGGAAAAGAATTTATATTAAGTAGCGGTAAATTATTCAAAATTCAATTACCACATAATTTCTATTTACGATCGATATTTTATAGTTGGACGGGGTAATTTCTCTGTTATCAGTTACAAATCAAGTCATGTTAGCAAGGTATACTATAGTTAAATTAAGGTACAATTTTACGTACATTAATAACACTTGATTAATAAACGCGCGTATGTACCGTTTTATTTTTAGAAAAGTCATATTGAAGGTTTATTATTAGCGGAAAATGAAAAAACTAACGAAGTATTAGAGAATGATCGACAAGGTCAGTGGTTACGTCGAAGGCGTTTAGATGGAGCTCTAAATAGAGTGCCTAGAAAATTTTACAAACGTGTTTGGGTCATTTTGGAAAAAGTATTATTGACGTATATATAAATATGAATTGGTTAGACTGAATTTGTAATCGAAATAAAGAGTGGTTTTTGTATTTCCAGTGTTGCGGTATAGCTATTGACGGTAAACTTTTGTCACGGAACCTTACGCAAGAGGTACGAATTCGTTTAATTTGTACGAACGTCGTTCGATTTGTACATTTTCGTTTTCACACGTTGTTATTATTAGATGACTTCTGGAGAATTGAAATTCGCATTAGCTGTTGAAACCGTACTAAATTGGATTCCATATCCCGAGTATAGACAGTTAATAGTGGAAACTTTAATGATATTCACTGTGTACGCGGAAGATCAAATCTCACCAAACACTCACAGTATAATAACCATTGAAGATTTTGTTCACAAAGCGAACGAATTATTCCTACAAGATCAAGTACGGATATTTTTGTTGCTTACCCTACCACCGTTCAATTCAATTTGTACATTAGATTAGCGTTAATGGAGATGCCACGTTGTGTTGCGCCAAAATACATAAAGAGTTAACTCAATCAGGTTCATTGTTATGCGGCGGGTCGGCTTACATTTGTCAACATTTTTATGACAGTGCTCCGAGTGGCAGCTACGGCACAATGTCGTATATCATTCGAGCGATTGCTTGTGTTTTGGAATCATCCTTTGGACTGACTGACGTCGACTGTTCCATCTCATAAGATTTTTATTTAATTATTCGACGTTACAAAACAAAATATTTAGTCGTTATTCCGATGACACATTGGTTACAATATTACGCTGCACATTTTAAAATAAAATATCGTTCTAAAATTTATCAAACGCCTTAATATAATAGTATATTGTATTTTTTTTATATATATATATATATATATTTATTTATTTATTTAATTTATATATATATATAATCTATTTTAACATTTATACTTAATCTTATTGTACGCTTAACGCTAAAGAAAAAAGGAATTGTTTTGATTACACTTGATGAGGTCGTTGAAAATGCTAATTACTAAAAATTACAAGTTACAAGCAATAATAAATGTAAAATAATACAATGCGATCTTGCGGATGAATATTAAAAATTAGTTAGTGAGATCTAAGAAATGTTAATCATAAAACTAAACCCAGTTACTAATAGTACCTATTATGGCAGCGTAAGGAAGTACTTATTTATTTGTTTGTACAATGCACACTCGATTTATATACTTATCGAATAAATTAATAATAATTGTTTAACGGTTCATAATAATTAATTACAGCAGATCCTTTACACGCTACTTTTACTTTTGTTAACATCGCTATAGACTTAATGTACATCGGATTATATTATGATTTTTAAAACCGTGTGTGATGTGAAATTGAATTTGCCTAGAGGTTCTCAAGCGCCTGGTAATATAATATAATATATATACGTACTACTCGCCTAAAGCATGTCGACGGTTTACAATAATTGGACCGTAAATATGTGTAATAGGCTAAGTAGGTAATTAACTAAAATAAAAATATCTTACAAGTATAAATGCAACATATTACCATATTTTGGAACGGAAATTTATAAAAACATTATAGACGTACACAATTGGACAAATATATATACGAACAAACACATACTTTTTCAACGAATAAACACCAGATTTACTTATTACTACAAATTTCGTAAGATACCAGTAAAAAGAAAAATTACAATCGTTAAATATATAAATATATATTATAATATATATATGTATATTAAATATATATATATATATATAGGGACAATTCAACGGTTTGTAAGTCGAGTTTTAAAATAATTATTTAAACATTTGTTACGATAGAAAGGCTGATTGTAATTTGTATTGCCAATGTAAGACCAATATCATGGGATCGTTTAGTATGTTTTATCATTTTCAGAATATAATTTATACATCGCGAATATTTTTTTTAACGGGACGGAATTAGAAAAAAGTAACTTTTATTCGTAAAAAGCATGTGTATTCGCGCATTACACAGCAAATGAAACCGCGTTTTTCACTTATTCCTTAGTCGTATTATATTAATAGTATATAAAAGTAAGAAATAAAAAAAAGATCCACGTTATAAGTATAACATAAACAATAATTAAAATAATGGTAATAATAATATAACACAAAAGAAGTCTTTCTTTAATAAAATACAAATATTAATTTGATTTAACTATTATTAGTACCATTCAGATGGTACACATGGCATTAATTACAATCGTAATAAAATTGAATCCATTGAACAAAATACACTGTACACAATAATATAATATAAATAATCTATCCAATATAGAAACAAAAAGTATCGTTATTTGTAAAATTATGTAATTTTAAGGCCAAACACAGTTAACTGTTTTAAGTATTTTACAGCAAATTAAAATCATTTTGATCGGCTCTATATTATTAATTAATTTACACATTATTAATTCAACAATTTAAGAAACATTTGGACACTTGCAGTCAATAATTCTAAATAAGTTTACCTTAAATGGCATATAATATTAAAAACATACGCGTTTATAAATATTATTAGAAAATGTCTGTATAACTTACTACATATTCTATACATATTAATAAAACATCTTATCACAGGGTAGTCACAAAATAAAAATAAAAAAAAATCTTTTAAAAATCAGTCTACTGTCCCTATTGTCAACATAAAGCTTCATCACTTTCGAGTGTTCCAGCGACTTTACTAAGCTTATCACTGAGATTAAACTTTTGACAATACGGATCTAATTCTAATGAATCCAATATCTGAAAACAAAAACAATTTCATGAGTAAATAAATAAACCATTCATAAGGTTATTTTGGTTATTAATTATTAAAACTGATAAAAAATATCTCAATTTTAACATTAATTACAATGGTTTTAAAATAATGTCTCGACAAAAACAATACTCTATACTATTTTTGTAATTAAGATACAAGAATAAATAACTACAAACATTTATATACATAATAGACAAATTGATAAATACTAGATATTTATTACATAGATATTTAACAAAATATAAATCTTAATTCTATATTTAAGTAAATAAAATAATGACGTAAATTATTATACTCACTTCGTCATTATACTTTGAAGCATATATATACAGTTCTTTCAAAGCAGAAACTATATGAAAATGACCAAAATGAGACATTGACAATTGGTTCATACTGTTATTCAATTCTTGATCAGTAATTTGAGGTAATTTTTGAATTTCGTTATAAAACCTAAATAATATAGATTAATATTTGAGTATGATTAATTTGTGCAGTATAATTTTATACTACACTACTTAATACCTTACTTAGATGGTATGAGAACAATTACTACATTAATTTTTACCTTAAAACAGTCTCTCTGTATTGGGGAATGTCTTTTGCAAATAAAAGTTTATTCGAAGGCGAATCTTTCCCAAGTCTATGATCTGAAGTTGAACAGGAATCCATAAATGTTTGAGCAATAACTGACAAACACGAATCAATAGTAGGTGTCTTGTCAATATCAAATATGAAATCTGGATTTTTTATGAAATTTACCCAAAACCTCAATGGTAAACTGTAAACGGTTTGTAATATTTAATCATTTTAGAAAAATTAATTCTGTAAGAAATTTCACGAATAATATAGCAAAACCTAAGACTAGAGTTATTGGATCTAATAAAGAATTTAATTTAGTACAACTAATAATTTATTCAAATTTACTTGATCGATAAAATTAATGTAATAATAAGTACCTGTTAGATTTCCACGAATGAACAATTTCTGGATCAGTCAAATTGTATGTTTTAGTAGCGTTATCGAATAAATCAAATAACCATTTAACTGCTGGTGGTAGAGTTTCATTAGCTGCTAAAATGATGGAGAAAAAATCATCGACATATTTTTGTATAGTGCCTTTAGTAGACAACAGTCTGGTTAAATAAATTTCGGGAATGGCTTTATGGGTACGCTCGGGCATTTTGCTTGTATTAAATTGGAGTTGTGTATCACTAGGTCTTATCAAATGATATACGCTACCACTACTGCATGTGGAATTAAAACCTCCATTGCTTGACGATATTATAGCACTACAATAATACGTAGTTGTCGTACCTAAATGAAAATCCTCATTATTATACGAACATAATTCAATTATCGATCAATTTTCTTTTAAAATAATTACAATTTTGGCACGATTGTGAACAAGTTTTATTATATGTATCTTGTTGACGTGGAATTAAAGTCATAACAGCAGATTCTTTAACTCCATAATGCGAAAGAGTATTTAGTTTTTTCGATCCACATATGGTTTTTGTTGTAACATCATAATCTTGGAGAGTAAGGTGCCCTCCCCTTCCATGACGCCACTCTAATTAAATTATATATATATATATATAAAGTTTATATTAAAAACTTTTTCTATTAATAACCATTCTTACCTAAATCAACATCATAAATAGATGGTCTGAGAGAAAATGCTGTATTTTTATACACGGCGTCAAGAATTTTAGATTTAACTTGACTAATGGTATCACAATTAAGTACTTTACAATGAATTTTATCGTTTAATTGATCTTGTATAATAAATAAATTCTGGAAAAAATGTATATAATAGACATTACAATGTAATACCTAACACACACTAATAAAATAATAATAAGAATATTATACATACAACTATATGATGATCGATTTTTTCTCTCAATAAACGATCCTCAGATAAACTATATCGAGCATCATAAGTTAATGCATCGACTGGACCTTTTTCTATTTGAAGTTTAATAGCCTTATAAAGTAAAAACAAGGATGATCCTGCGTAATCTTTAAGATATTTATACATATTCAGTGCCAACCAATTTGTAAGCATTTTTTCTACAACTGATTCTGTCCTTCGTAACATTAATTGTGGATGTCTAGACATCACAGACTTATCAATTAAACGAAGTAATAAGCTTCGTAATATATCTGTTGCGTATTCCATTTTATTCATTAAGACAATCATTAACAATGAAGCAACGTTAACTCTAAATATTTATAAATAATATTAATATATATA
>JAIPRN010000931.1:0-17022 GCA_025469175.1 Geopemphigus sp. TES_GeoC_2020 | reverse complement strand
AATTTCGTTTTTTTTTTTTTTTTTTGTTTCCGTTGATAATCTTGCTGAACAATCGTTTTCCCGTCCGGACGAAGAAATATAAAAGAAATCGGAAACGAAAACGGTGGCGAATTTTACACGCGGTACTTAAGAACGGTATATTCTCCGACACGTAGGCGCCGGTAAATTTTGCTTAAAAAATTACCAACCGTCTCACTCGCGAAGTACAGTGCCGCTGTGTGTTTTAAACGCGAAGTCCTACGACAGGGGGTCACAGACCATCTATCCACTCTCTCTGTCAACCCCCGCCACTGACCAAATTTACGTTTTGATAAAAAGAAAAAATACCACCGATACAAATCCATCGCGGTTTGGGTAGAATTTATATTATTATACATTATACCGCGAAGATGAAACCTAATATTTTAATGTTTGTTTTCTTTCAATAAAGTACGAAAAAATTGCTTAAAAATATTTAAAAAAAAAATTAAACGGACGAAAAATTCGCAAATAACGTAGTTCGTCGTTGTATCTATTGCCGCGCGAAATTGTAACGAACGCTATTTTTCGTCAGGTCTTGTTAGACATGAAACAACAGTTCATTAATAAAGTATTCGATTCCAATCAATTTTTGTGTTTACTTTCCCGGATCCCTTTTTTTCGTCGAATTCTACATTTTATTAATAAATTTTCGCCTGTTTTAAATATTTTACGCCGTAATGGTCTACGCACGTACGTACGTTTTTATTAATTTCATTATTTTCGAATATCGTTGTGTATACGCCGCGTAACTGTTAAAACATATAAACATATAACGAATATTTTTACAAAATATTTGTTCTTGGATATTTTAAATTCTGGCATAAAAACAAAAACGTCAATCAACTAAACGATTGAACATTTTACCAAACCCAATTCGTTCGTCGCAATTTGAAACGTCTTTTTTTTAAGATTTGTTTTTTGTTTACTGCGCTTACGTATAACCCTGGTAGTTTCGTTTTCGTTAATGTTTTCGTTTCGCTCGTAAAATCGGTCAATTTTAATGAATAACGGTTAAACGAGTATCGATAACGACGAGCGAAGGAAAACGACTGTATAGTGTAACGTTTACTTTATCGTACGCTAAAAGTTCGTCCGTTATATCCCGTAGTAAAAAGTATTACGCCGAATTCGGAACGTAATTATAATTCTTACGAAACTTTCTAAACGGCCGCGCGCGGCGTTTTTCGGTAGAGCAAATCCCATAAAAATAATAATCCCGAAAAATTGATTTTCGAATACGCGAATAACTTTTTTAATAATAAATATACGCGTGCACGACGATATGCATAGCGTTATACAATGTACGCGCGCACTCAAAGTATTTCGGCCATAACATTTATATATATATATATATATATATATACATTCAACTACAACGGTTCAAAATAAGGTCTGATCACGATATACATACTTGTATATAGTCGGTTATCAAACGCAATTAAATCGACGGAAATCGTCGTTTTGTATATTTATAAATATTATAATAGATATTCGTTACGGAATGTTTCGGATTTAGATTTTTATCGTCTTCGCTTGGACGGGAAACGAAATTCGTGTCTCGCGTTGTTCGCACGCGTCCGGCTGATTGTTACGCGTCTTAAATTCTACCGAAGGCAAAACGTAGCGCGCCCGCCGAACGCTCTTTGCTTGTTTAGAATAACGATCGAGCAACACGGGTTCGTATTATATCACTGGAACGCTTTCTCGAAATTCGAACGCGTCACTATTTTCTAAAAATAACGACGGTAACCGTTTAAAATCGTCGAGGTCTATTTGTCGTCCGTAGAACTCGTGACACGAACATTTGCGGATTACCGATAACGTTTGAACGTTCGAATTACGATATCGCGTTTACGTACAATAACGACCGTTCGCTTCGGTTTATTTAATTTTATTAAGACAAAAATAGAAACGTTTCAGTCGACACCGATAAAAGTACGAACAAATCGAATTCGTTTTTCGAACATAATACATAAATAAAATATTATCACGCGTTTACGAGTACGTTTAAACGATTCTCGTTCGTTTCGAAATACCTGGGAATATTTGTATTCGTGTTCGAATTTAAAAACGTCGTGCTATTAAACTACGCGGTCAATTCGCCACACGCGAAAATTTCGTTTTTATAAAAAGTTACGATGAGGAAACGTTCGAACAAATACGAAGTAAACGGCGAACACACAGAGTGTAACTAAAAGTTTTAAATTGTACACGGAAATTCGATTACGCGCAGTTAACTGGCTTTCCATTTATTTTCTATCTACATACGCGAAATTGACTCACGCAGTTACGCGCCGATCGATAATCGGTTAATTAAAGTTTATTTTCTTCCCGGATTACGCCGTATCGAAAACTTGTGACTATCGATTAAAAACAACAAAACGCTCGTTATTCCCCGTATCTGTTTACACGCCCGCGTGTATATAGAGTAGTTAACGCGCACGTATAAAATACACGGACGATACTCGTTAGAAATCCCACGACGTATAAGCAGCGCGTTGTTCCCCGCCGTATTCACGATACGCTGTATACGAAATAATATCGAACCCCGAAGATTTATTAGTGGTTTTCGTCGAACGTATTTCGCGCGAAACTATTTAAGCAATTAAAACCGATATGTTCCTCGATATATATACCGTACGAACGTATTACACGCGCCCGTGTATAAATTATACTTTCCAGCCTAATTAATAATAATCGTCGTTTTAATTAATAGATTATAACGAGAACGATACTTAAAGAAATCGTTACGGTCGTATAACGAAAATATCGGCCGTGTATATAGCCATACATTTTTGTCAACTACTAACGCTTCGGAAACGACGATATTCGTATAAACGCGTAAAAGAAAAAACTCGTTTCCGATTCATAACTTTTGTTTACCGCGAATAAATCGACAAAAAAAACGCTTTCCGATACGCGTACATATAATACGTACGACCAATAAAAAGTTCGGTACGATTCGACTTAATTTTGCTTTCAATCAGATTGAGTACGGGAAAAAAAATGAAATCTCTTCGTCCGCGTTAAAAGTCGTAGTTATTACACGACAAAAAAAAAACGCTATAGCCTTTATAAGTTTATTAGACGTTTTATTGGCTTTTCGTTTTACTTGTATTCGCCGCGGTCCATAAACAAAACCGCGACAACATTTCAGATATATATATATACACACGCTTAATCGTAATAATGGTAACACTTACCCAAATATGAATACCATAATTCACGTCGCGGTATCCCATTTAGGAACGTCTACCACAAGGGGTGTACAAAACGGAACGAGACTAAAATTTTTAAAACGTTTTATTTAGAACAAAATTATAACGTAATTCCGTTCCCGAAGTAACGTCTCCTAACTCGTAGAACGCGCGCCAATCTCCCACCTCCCGCTTTTGGTACGCGTCTACGAACGATTCGTTTGGAAGCTGTTTGAGGAACCCTTCGCTGTTTGCATTCCAGTTGATTCGTCGAAGGATCGCGCGTCGGGGACAAAATAGCCGAAACTACGCGTAATATAATGTGAAAATCGCGATCGTCGCACAAGTTCGAAACCGAAAATCTGATTCGCGCGCTTCTTAAATGTTTAACGAGCCGCCTACATGGCGCGTAAATACGGTATAAAAGTATTTGGTTGTAAGTAGTTGAATATAAAATAAAATTGCCGTAAAAATCTCTACACAAGTTCCATAAACTCATTATGATTATGATATATATACATAGTAGACGTATTTAACAATTTTTTTTTTAAGTTCAAAAATTATAACGCGATTATTCGAAAATTCGAACAAATTTTACGTCGTTAAACGTATTATACTTTTAGCGAAAAATTACTTTTTTAAACTTGTGCGCATTTCTTACCGATTAACACTCGCGATAGCAATAAAAAGTACATTCCCAAAATGTTACGATAAAAATAAAACAAAACTTTCTGTATAGCGTCGCTGAAAATCGACGAACCGAAAGACTAAAAAACCGCGTTACGAAATAAAACTTTACCGTAACACGCCAAATATGAATAAAGTGTTTATCAAAAATAAACTTTGTTTTCAACATGCGCGAAGTACAATTTATATACATCGGTCGTTCGTAACCGATTCGATAAACGTATATGAACACAGAAAATACGAGTACGGATCGTACAATTGACAAACGTCAATTCGTATACATCGGCTCGATTCGGCGGGCCGCGGGTTTTAAACGCTCACGACGAATAACGAAATAGAGATATCGCGGTACGAACAATGGCGCGGCTATTTACGGTTTTTTCGTAAAATACGAACGGATAACCTTAAAAACGAAAACCCTTCCAAAAAGGACGAATAATAAATACGGAACGAATTGTTCGGGAGAAATACCGTCGACATTTGAATTTCAAAATGCCGAAAATCTAAACCAACTGCTTCGTGAACGTCGAACGTCGCGCGCGGTAAACAAAACTATTACGGTATCGAGAAAACGTCGTTGACGTTTCGGCCGCGCGCGCTCGATAAATATAACGAAACTACAGACTCGAAATAGAATTGGTCGGCGTAGACCGAGTGCACATCGGCCGACGCGTAATCGCGAATATCGTTTTTCGCCGATACGTGGCCCGCTAGTAGCCATTTTCACGTTTTGTCGTATTCGAATCGGTCGCGAGTATTATAAGAATAATAATACAACACGAATCGTTTATAACGTCGCCGGTTATTATGTCTACGGACCCGTGAAATGCCACAGGAAAAATCACGTACCTTCAACTGTTTATAACGTACAAATCGGTTATTAAGAACATATTTCGATGTACCTTAGAGGCCTTGGCTATTGGTTATAGTGAACACGGCGTGGAAGATTTCCTAGTACGTTTGCAGTATACCCGCAACATGAACTTTGCCGAAAACAACGAATAAACTCTACGATAATGTAATATTTGATAGGTTATTTTAGATAATATGCTTTTGTAACCACGACCATTGTACTGTTTCTACATTACATTCACTGTTTAAACGTACGTGTCGCACAGAAGTTGCGCTCTCTAGCGGTATTGTCGCGTAATCCTAAAATATTCGTATAACTTGGAAAACCCATCATACACACACACAAGACGAAACACAAACCCTCCCCCGCCTTTTGACGACGAAATAGCGAAGACAATGTTACAGGAAAGAAACTTTCTCGGTGTTTTTGGCCGATTATTGGAGAACCACTTGCAAACACACTACTGTACACTACCAGAACAACTGACGCGTTGAACGTGTTCCCGTAAGGATTTACGTTCATTTTCTCCGTTTTATCGGAACCTTTTGTTTTTTTTTTTTTTTATCTATTACTACGTTTCGTCAGACTTTTTCTGCAGAGGAAACGGTCGCGATAATTTCACGAGTCCGGTGCGAGCAGTATCGCCAGTGAATTGAGAACTGGAAAAATGGAGACGAAACAATTAAAAGTACGGTTAAAAAAATAATACGTAAATAAATTGGTTTTGTTCGTATTTCGTAATTGGTATTTCCGCCAAATCCGGTTAATTCGTTTGTTAATTCCACGCTCGGTATAAAAACTGTTCGACGGGTACGTCGGTTGCCAATATTCGGGTATAACGAACAGTTGGGCGGCTATGTATCGGTTAAAGTGAATAGCATAACTTGACAGAACTTGACGGAAGTTCGTTATAAACGATTAGTAACAATAATAATACGGTCGTCCCGCGGCTGAATAATACGTTTACCATACACACACGGACAACCAAGTCGTGTGCCGCGAAATGACGAAACACGCCTTCGCCCCGTACGTGCACCCCAATCTTTTATTCGATATTTCAATTCGACAACGACGAACGTATCGAATAATAGGTATATCCGTTCCCCCTTATGCGCGTGCGCCACTCCCATCGCTATCCGCTCGTTCTCATCATTGTTACCGACGTTTTACGCGATTTTCCTGCACGTACGTAATGACATTTTCGCTATGTATGTTCACACGGCCGCCGTTTGGATACGAACAGTACGGATCGTTTAATTTTCCGACAAAAACGTCCGTTTACCTAAGCGCGCGCCGTTATACGTTGTTCGCCCGTACGAACGCGAACGTAATAACGCGTTAAAATAAAGGGAATACGCTATCGGAAACAATAGAAACGCTATATATATATGTACACACGAAACTGTCGTATTCCCTTCCGTTTTAGATTTTCTCGAATACTATTGGGAATATCCGGAGAAACGTCTCGTTCGACACGCGTGTTTTCGATTTTCGGTCTTCGAACTAGGGGAAACTAGGGCGCGACCGTACGTTACCGCGCCGTAAAAAATCGTCCGTGGCCCGTTAAAAGACGCAATACGCACGGAACGAGAAAACCTACAGAAAACGTAAAAGACGAACGAAAAAACCGTCGGGGCCACGTTGTTTATACGTCGACAAACTCGTTCGTTCAAACGCGCGCGATCATTATTCGCCGAATCTGAAAAACGTAACGTTCGCCCGACCGTCGACCACGATCGTATTTTCGAGTACACCGATTTCGGATGACTGCCGCGTTCGGATAGTCGAAACATATAGTTGTCGACTCGACGGGTTATAACCGATTCGGACCACGCTGTTCATACGCCAAATGCGAGAAGCACGCGATTTTATCAACCACAGTTCGCGTAATAACGGTGGACCGCGCGCGTATGTTCTATAATAATTACCGACGAATACGAGAATAGAGTTCGCTTTCGGTTTTACGAGCGAATTTCGCGTTTATTATAAAAGCGGGGCGACGGAAATAAGTCGGATACATCGCCCGCGGTTCGTTCCACCTTTTCGTATAACGTCCGAGACGAAAATTCAGCGACCGTTCCTGTTTCAGAACGCCTCGAGAACGTTTGAAACGACGGGAATTCCGATTATTCGTCGGGACACCGTGTTTTTGCCTTCGCTACGCGAAAGAATCTAGCGCGAAATAAACTACGACGATTTTGTCGATCGCGCACGATCGACCGTATACAGTATCGGGATTTCGGCGCGCAAACGACGTTCAAAAGCGTCGATTAAACGTTCCGCCGGCGAAGGACTATAAATCAAAAACTAGCGACTAACGTGTGGTCCGCGGAGACCGAATATGCCTTGATTTTTCTCCCGTTCTTTTTGTTAATGTTACTACGCCAGGTACTTCGGGGGTTATATATACGATGGAAATATTTTCGCAAGTATAAAAACGGTGTCGCGTTATCAATATTATTTCGATTCTCCGACGCTTAATCACCATTTTCGCGTACAACGGACTATACGATAAACGACGTATTCCTATGTTTCGTGGGGCGGTTAAAATACGAACGTCCAAACGAATTTTAAAAACGAACCGTCGCGTAATAATATATTATCGCGTTTCGACGTAATTGTGATTTATTCGCCCGCGATACGCGTCTTCGTCGTTCCGCGGAACGCGAAAACAATAATATAACTATACGAAGAAAGTACTTTATATTTCCCTTTTCCGAAAGTTTCTTTTCGAATTAGGGCGGCTGATATTTTCCGTGAGTTATTGTCGTCTGTACTTTGATCGTTATTATCGGAGGACGACGACGACGATAACGATATTAGCAACGCCGCGACCACGGGAGTGAGTCCCGTTCGAACGTATCCGCGGCGATAATATAAAAAGTATCGACCGTTTGCGAGGAAACGTATCGCTTTTTTACGTAAATACTTTCGCGTTAGTTTTAACGTCGTTTGGGTCACGGTTTACTACTCGCGCACGCTTATTTTTTATACCTCTGAACCATTCTCCTCGTTGTACGCATCATAGTGACGGGGTTTGGTGCGATCTTAATCACGTCGTTATCGTTTGTCCGGCCCCAGTTTCCTGCCGTCGTAAATTGTTTAGTTACCTCGCTGCGAATAATCTCTCTCGGATAGTTCCCCTCGTCCATAGTTTCTCAATTCTAGTAACGCGATTTTATCAATTTTACGTTTTATTAAGGGCGCGCCGTTTAATTGTACGTCATTTCGTTCTTTATTGTACCCGATTTTCGTTTTAATTGTTGAGCCGTATTATTTTGAAAGCTACAATAAATAAAATAGAAAAAATATTTTTAATCGCGTTCGAACACACGTAGGACGACGACGTGATTGCGTTACGACGTATTATTATTACTCGAAACGTCTCGACAATAAACGTTCGCCGTACGGTTGTACAAAATTTAACGGAGATCCATAATAATAGTTCGTCGGTTAGAATCTCGTGAATTGAACGCGCGTAAATTATTTATTTGTATCGATGGCCGTACGTAAACGTTGCCGAAATAGAGCGCGTACGATTAACGCACCGACCGAACGACCGAAGTTTATAACAGTTATGCGGTACTCACGAGTGCGCCGTCGGCGTAGCACGTCCGTAAAACGCGCGTGTTAACGACTCGGATACACCACCGGCCGCCGTTCGAGTACGTAATTTCGGTCCGTTTCTAGTCCGTATAATTTTCGAGCCGTCGACCGAGTTTACTACCGGCCTAAAAACCTGATAAAAAACCGCGAGAGATTTACGTCTAAGCGACTATATGTACTCTCTCGTAAATTTTCCCCCGGCCCGGCATTTTACTAATCTACCGTTGCGTGGAGTGGAGGACCGAAGTGAGACCGGCCCCCTACAAATGGCTGGGAAAGTGACGAGGAAGAAGACTATACCGTCGTTAGGTTAGTTGGTCAGTCCGTACGGATTAACGGGACGATAACTATACGTATCCGCGATTGTTATTTCCATTTATCGCTACGACTTGCCGGTAAAACTATCGTTTACCGAGTATATATACGTTCGTAAAGCTTAATAGCGTTTGAACGCGATTTTCGTAACGGTCTTGCGTACAATTTTAAATTACCGTTCGTTCGTTTTTTCACGTAACGTATTCGTGCTAATTCCGTAGGAAAACCGGAACGTTTTTCTCGTAACCGTTTATATACAAATACGACGCTACCCGCGGCTTAATATTTATATATTCGAAGGCGATTCGAAAAACTGTACCAATAGTTTAATAAAATGAGCGACGAATTTTTAACCGATCGGCCTGTAACTATTCAAACGTTTCCATATCTCCCCCACACCCCCGAGCAGCGTTCGAACGTCGGCGCGCGCGAAATATCCTCGCTATCCTCGCTATACTTCGTCGTATATAGTATATATATATATATATATATATATACACACATAAAGCTAACGCGTTTCGGGCACTCGGACGATTATAGGAACGTCGGTACGCGTAAATCCGACAATAGCTGAGGGAAACCACTCGGAAATCGCGCACGCGTGGTATAATAATAATAATAATAGGTACGACGAACGGGGAGGGGAGGTCAGGGGGGGAGCAAGCACGCCGCGGATAATAACCGAGCGTAATATATCGGCGCGCTATATTATATAGCGCCGGTCGTTAATACGACGGCGGCGTTGTTTGTCGACGCGCGCCACTGTAAATTTAACGGTTTACGACCGGAAAAATCCGACTAAAAATCTCGGGAAACGCGTTAGGCAAAATGACGCTATCCGTCTTCGCCGTAAGTATACGCGGACGATCGCGCGAAACCGTAACGGACGTTTTTCGAACGGTTTCATCCGTTCGCCGTACATTTCGCGTGTGTCAACCGAAAAAAAAAAACGGCGCCCTTATTCGCTGTACGAATTCTCTATAAAGCGTTTCGTATTTTTACGCCGTCCCAAAATTACTCCGATTCGAATAATACGTACCGTACGGATAGGTGTACGTATATATATATATTAACTGCAACAACTATCAATTACCATACACAATATACGTACGCCGTTTGTGTAGCCGAGTAAAATACGACGTTCGTTTATGAATTATTCATGTCCGTTCCACGCGCGCGCGTAAATAATATATCCGTATTATACCGATACGTCGTAACACACGATCGGATCTAAATATCGTTACCTACAAATTTCTCCCGTAACGCGAGCGTTTGTGTGTGTGTGTGTGTTTTTCGAAACACGAACGCTGGCGAACATTTTGAACCTTTACGTACGAACAACGCGGCCAGTACGGCGACCGGACAATATTTCGACAGTTCGCCTCGATAGACGTCGGTCGCGTTTCAACGCCATCTGAATATCGCACGGTCTTGTACGCGCGTATCGTAATTTTAAATCGGAGATCGTTCGTCAGTTTTTTCGCGTAACGTGTTCGTGATAATCCCGAAGGAAAACCCGTCCGTTAAAACGTAAAATTAAAATAGATCCGAAATATTGTTTACGGAATAACGATCAAAAAACCCAATCGAGTTCGGTTTACCGAAATTCGTACGCGTCGTCAATTTAAACCGTTTTTTTTTCGGCATCTTTTAATAGATTTTTTCGCGCGCTGAAAATAACGTCGAGAATATCGAAAAACCGTCGAATCAATTACCAACCACGTACAAGCCGCTATATCGCGTATCGCGATCGTTCGAACGCTCTCCAATACAAAAACGTATTCGCGGACGATACAAAAAAGAAACACCGGAATAAGCTCTCGTCGGGTATTGAAAAACGGTTTTCGCGAGCCGATCGGGATTCGCCGAACAAAAAAATCGTAACGGATATTCGCTCACGACCAAAAACGTCCGGTGAAATCGTTCCTTTTCCAATCGCCGTTTAATTACGCGCGTTCGCGACGACGAATATTCCGGCATTAACAAGTACAGTTCGTAGTGTTTCGCGGGAAAATCGTCGACTTCCGTAACTTCCGTTGCGATTCGCGGTACGTTAAAAACGTTTCAGGGGAATCGTTTTGGAGGCGCCGAGAAAATCTGACGAATAAAATTATATACGAGCCCAACTAGATCGTTGCGGAGCACCGTAAACAATTACCGAACGTAGACGTCGGTCGATTAGAACGTGATTGTTACGAGACGAAAATCCCGTCGCGCGATAACGATTAGAAAAACATACGTTCGGCGTTTACGTTTTAGTTTTATCGGCGTCAGCACCGGGAAAACCGTTAATGTATTACAAAAATTATGTACGAAATCGACTTTACGGAAAATAAAAACCGCCAAAGTCTAGTCCGCGCTCTAATTTAAACACGACCGACCAGTGGCGTACTAAGGTACTCCCCCTTCACACGAAAATTTTTAGGAAAAGTTATCACGTATATATTTAGTCGATAGTAACGAAAAACTAAAATATTTTTAAACGTCGATACACGTTTATATAATATGTAAGGTGCTCGTCATAAACGAATAATCTATTGAAATTTATAATGTATCCTGTTCCGTCAGGGTCGTCCGAATTATTTATTTAAAAATTAATCCCCCCCCCCCAAAAAAAATTTAGATCTAAGTATGACCGACGTATATATCTTCTTCTTCTTTTTCGCCTTATTTTCCCAACTATTCGGGGTCGGCCACTTTGGTCCTCCACTTGACCCGATCTCCCACATCGTTTACACACACACACACCAACATATCACGCTCCGTCACGTTCAACCACTTGTTCTTTGCTCTTCTTCCTTTCACGCTCAATTCCATAACCGTTCTTACCGCTTCCGAATTTTCTCTTCTCGTAACATGACCAAACCGTTTAAGTTCATTCTCCCTCATCCATAATCGACGTTACTCCTACGCTTCCTCTTATTAATTTCTTATCCTATCTTCTCTTGTCACCCCACTCGTCCATATATATATCGAACGAAAAAAAACCGAATAATAATTTTCCCCTTCTTTCGACAATCCACTACCAAGTTAAATATAAATTACCCGTATTATATACTCCATAATGGTTCGCGCTTACCGATATTTTGCATTTCGTCGCTATATAATATATTACGTTCGGAATTCGAAACGTGATATTAATATCAGATATTTATCGTTATTGTACGTCGTTTAATTAACTTGCCGTCAATCTCCGAACGGAGCGCCGCTAAATACGTATATATACTCCGCGGTGTGTGTATGTACATTTACGGGAACGCTAAAATGTTTACTAAATTTAATTACGTCGCTTATGCCCCCCCTTCCGTTGTACTCGAAACCGTCTCGATTGAAAACGATTATCGTAATATTGTTAAAAAAATTGTATTGTACCAAAAAAAAAAATTAATATATATATATATATACGTTCGTAATTTAACGGGAAAACGACGACTTCGCGGTAAGGAAAAAAATAATTCGCGTCGTTTTTCTCCGTTCGTTATCCGACGCGATAGTTTTAGCCTTGGTTCACTCGGAGAGCGTTAAACGCTCGTTTTCTAATCAATGTTCGCGTGAATTTCGATTTTACGCGTATAGCGCGCGTTTATACGTTAGTCGGTCGAGTTTTGTATTCTGGCCAAGATGGACGTTAGAGCTACGTTTATGAATTATTTTAATAACGAAGGCGGTGTACAATGATGAAACCACGTGATATAAATTGTAAAAATGTAATACGCGAAAGAAATTTTAATAACCATAGTATTTAACGTAAAATATAAATAAGAACGTTAATTATGCGTATCGTTATAAAATTATTCGTTATTAAATATACGTTTGTTTACGAATTATTAACTAATTAAAAATACCTACAGAGAATTTTTCTCTCTCTTTCGTATCGTCTTGGTCAGAAAAAACGAGCGCTACTCGGGCATTTCTTTTCGTCCAACTTTCGTTGGAGTAATGTCCCAAGTCGAGGGCTTTTTTCAATTTCGTCAATATGAAAAAGGTCGGTAGTGAATGCGTCCATTGTTGTAGGCGAAATAAAAATATATCGCGAAACGAGTGCTGGGAATCGTAACAGGGATCTATCGCCTTGAAGCACGCGACCGAACACGTCAACGCAAATCTGTACAATGTTCGAACGCGCGTAATCAATATGTAGCAGTTGTATTATAATTGGCCGTTAATCGAAAACGCTCGTGTAACGCGCTCCGAACCAAAAGCCTAACGTCACGCGCGCGTTCGGACGTTGTTTCGACAACTCGTCCTACTTACTCGCCTTTTGCATTTTCCGCCGTCGGAAAAATGTGCAGCGCCCTCCCCGATACGCCGAAAATTGCGTTCGCGGTCGCATCGTTCGTCGGGCGCCGCTATTCGACGTGTTGTACACGCGCGGCGTGTTTCGCGTCGATAAAAACGAACGATCTCGGGTATTGGGTTACGGCGATGTTTCGGAACGTTTAAAAATCAATAGTTCATTATTAAATCGCCGGACGTACCGGTTATAGGGCGCGTGTACACGGTCGCGACCATTAGCGAATACGCTATTATCACGATAGGCGAACGACGATTTCGCGGGAAAAGTATCGTTTATAACCATTTACCGTCTGTCGGTATATATAAAAGAGTACCGATCATATATAACTCCATATATATTATATATCGATCGAATCGTATGGAATATATTCCGAGTGTTCGGACGATGGTTTCCATTTTTTTGTTTTCGACCTTTATCGTCGCGCCTTTTTGGCGACCCGGGAATCTATAGTGTCGTGCCGGACGGCGTTTCCGTTAACGTATTTCTGACACCGTGTACGGAAGACGCGCGTCATCTTGAGTACTCTACACGGGCAACAAATGGAACGAGTCCGACCGATCTTTTCGTCCGAGCGCGTATTTATATATATATATATATATATATATTAACACGGGCGTAAAAGCGATTACGTATCGTTATAAAGGTACCCAGGTTGTGTTTTAAACGCTTCGTTATTACCGAACAACGTCGAAACTTTGGCCAAAAACGTACATATATATATAAATACGAAACTGTTGGTCGTTTTTTTTATTCGTTCGTTTTTATTGTACAGCGTAGCGTATACCTACCGTACGATAGTCTTTGTGCGCGTGTATTTTATATAATAGTTAGCGGCGTTAGAAAATCTCTAGACGTTTTTTACCACACACACACACACACATATACATATACACACGCGTTACTTAGTAAAAAAAAAGTAGAAAACGCGATGTCGAGAGCGATAAGTATTTATGGTCGTATAATATTCCGTTCGAGAATTCCCACTGTCCGTTAGCACGTAGGCCCCCGACATGGAGGCCCAAAATAGCGAAGGAGTGCGTTTCAGGTTAACCCACCGACGTCAACCTAAAACCTTAGTCGGTACCACGGGTACCGTGTGAAGCGCCACTACGGTTCGCTGCTCCGGGGGGATAGTGCCTCACCATGGCTGAGATGCCATTTTTGGCTGAAACGTAATGGCCGTGGGACCGGGCGCCGGATAGTAGAATCCCTCCTCCCTTCATAATCCACTCACTCGGCGGGGGGGGAGACCGGTGTCCAAACGTAGTCGTTCTCCTCCCGGTGCAAGAATAAGGTACGGGGACCTTCTCCACGGTCCGGTGCTGGTGGTCCCTATAACGAAAGTCACGAACGACGGCGTACCTTGAGTAGCAGCTAAGAGACGAAGGTACGGAATGGCTGGGCCATCAAACCCAGGGAATCATCCCGTGTCCGTTAGCGGTGTCCGCTGTGTACGCTAATCGAAATCGTACGGTAATTGTTGCGAACGGCGATATTTTCGATCGTACGAAATTCGCGTGGATTCGAAACGCGTCGGTCGTAACGACGTTTCGTACTTAAATCCACACGGAACCGTCGTCGCGTTATCCGGCCGGACGAACACGGGTAGAGCATGCGCGCGTAATTGGATTCCAACCATCGCTCGCGTTGGCGGTTACGATAATAAATTTATCGCGCGTAGAGAATAGTGCCGGCGCGGGTCCGGGCACAGATCGCGGAGACGTTCGTCCGTCGCGTTGGAAACGAAATCGGTGCAAGGGCGAACGACGCGTACACCGCGACTCGATAATTATATCCGGCGATAGACGACGGCGGTTATACGTACAGCGCTATCTTCCGTCGGCCCGCGGCGGTATTCGTTACCGCGTTTGGACAACAACCGGGTAACGTCCGAACCGAAATTTACGGTACACGTTCTCTCGTCGGCCGTCCGTCGCGAAAATCCTACGACCCGCCTATACGAACGAAAATCCATCCGCGTACGAACGTTAAGGAGCGGCCCGTGTTCTAGCGGGCGCGCGTATCCCGAACGCTCGCGTACACCGATAAAATAGGGATGGGGGGAACAACGAAAACAGGCGATAATATCGTATACGACGCCACGTCGTTAGTGTGTGACGAACACGTCTCTATACCGTATTGTCCAGTGGCCCTGCGATGTCGCCGTCGAACGGTCGGCAAGTCTAAATCGAAAAACGTCCCTTCCCGTTTCGAGAACCAACTATGCGACGGAAAAGGGACGACGGACGTTGCCTATCGTAATTTACAAAACGAATTCTTATTGCTTCACCTTCGGACAGCACGTTACCGGCATAACCAAAAAAGCTTTTCGTACCCGCGGACCACACATACACGACGTTCATTCATTTTACGTATTAAAAACTAAATTCGATGCATCTCCTCTATCCTTTCTTATGCCGGCTCCTCGTGGACGCCCTTCGTTGGTCCCTTACAGTGGAGACGCGCAGAATCAATCCAGAACGTCGGTATCCGTACGATTCGGTCCTTCGCAAATCAACAAATTTTAATTCAATCCAATACTCCATTCGAACTACGAAAATTTAGTAAAGTAACGAAATTTTCGTTCTACAAAAATTCCTTTTCCAACTATGATCACACGTGTCTTCTTGGCAAAATGCACTCCCCACCAACCACAAAACACAAATTCAAACCAAACTACCAATTAACATGACACACACTAAACTACCGCCGCCTTACTTCCATCCACTAGAAGAGACACAAGCTGGAAATAGTTACCGGCGTAGCCACCCAGTACAAAAGCGAAGCGTATTCTGACGGCGTCGTATAGAAAAAATACTCCCTAGGGAGCCTTAACCCTTCTCACCACTTTTGAACTAGTACGTTTAAAAAATGTACTCGCCGGTTGACAAAGTTAGCCGCCATTTCCAATTTTCGGATATCCAGATGGGCTCTAATTATACCGCGAAACGGAATCAAAACGCGGTGACCGTAGACGACGGACGGGGTTCGTACGCCGCCGACCATTGTATCAAACGGCTCCGAAGACGGGGTGGCTGCAGTGCGTCATTTGCGCGGGCGTTCGTTTTTTTTACCCGGCCACGACGGTCGTACGACCGCGGGAAAATAAAATGTCCGCCGCCGTCCCGGGGAATCGAACGAAATCCGACGGGAAACTATTCGGATTCGCCGCGAATAAATGTCCGAACGGTTCTATGACCGAAATTCGTTCGACGTGAATCACGGAGTAAGGGGGACGCGTAAAAATTGATCGCGTCACATCTACGGAAATAACCGCGAGATACGAAAATTTAAACACGGCACGCGGATGCCGCCGGACCGTCGTTATTTTCATAAGCGCGATCCCGATACCGTCGGCCGCGCGTAGGAGCGACATTGTGCGTCGTAAAAAAACGTATTTGATATATAGATACACCGTGATACGCGGTGTATTATTCGTGAACGGCGCACGGCCGAGTTTTCGGATATCGTAACGGACAAACGACGACGGTGCTACTACGCCCGCCGGTGGTCGAGAGGAAGGATACGATGGCGCGTATAATGTACACGTGGTGCACGTCGGCGAGGGGCGCGCAGAACGCGCGGGTGGCAGCCTAACCGGATGGCCGGAGAAGGAGAGGTAACACTCCCCTTCCCCACATCCGCCCCGGTAACCGTCCCGCCGGCAAACGTTCCCGCGGTTACCGCCACCGCCCAACCACCCAACCGCGCGCGACCGTTCGTTTTTAACGGCGACCCGAGGGAGTTCTCAGCCATCGCTGCTACCCTCACCGCAACCGTTTCCACAGATCAATATTGGAGCGTATATACGGCATACGCGCCGCCACTATTTTACTACACACATTCTACGATATATACTACTACTACTCCTCTACTACTACTACTACTACTACTACTACTACTACTACTGCTACTACTGCTACTACTACTACTACTACTACTACTACTACTACTACTACTACTACTACTACTACTACTACTACTACTACTACTACTACTACTACTACTACTACTACTACTACTACTACTACTACTACTACTACTAC
>JAIPRN010000930.1:0-59700 GCA_025469175.1 Geopemphigus sp. TES_GeoC_2020 | reverse complement strand
TATATATATATATATATATATATATATAATTCCGGATTCCCGGTCCGGAACTGCTTGGCGAAAAGGAATTTTAAACCGAGTAAGGAACGCGCGCCGAACAAACAGCACAGATTCATTTATCGAAAATAAGCGCATGGCTGGCTGATCCACTTTATGATTATAACTCAAACCTGTCGTAACATAAACATCTCATACTCCTGCTTAAACAAACATAATAGCCTACCATCTGACGACTTTTGATAACTGCACGATATCGCCATGCAAGAATAAGGCAAAATGTTTTGCCAAACTCTGTATTTGTCAAGTATGCACATTATTTTTACTTAAAAATTATCACTTATTGGTTTCAATCGCCGTTAAATTCTTCTGAACAATTTGACTTCAAATTTGGGTAATTCGTCAAATGGCATTTGTACGTAAGTATTTGTATTATGAGGGTCGTGTTCTGTTAAATTAAAACCTCTATATCTTTTAATTTAGGCGATTTACCAAGATTGTTGAAAATAAACAACGACGGTTTCACATTTCATAGGGGTCGCAATAATTGTTTTATTATTCCGTGGTTTTGTTGTACCATCGAGGTAAGCCTTAACATACAAGACAGACTTTTTTTAAACATCGTCCTAGCGATTAAGCCCTAATTAACGTCGTGGAAAGTTCAAACCCAAAACACTACTCAAAATTAATCCAATCAACAAATCGAGAGTGTGCCGTTGATATTAATTATCGGTGAAGATAATTGTACACGTCGTGTACTAAAGGCGAACGAACGCTTTCAATCACAAATAAAGCTAATTTATTTACATTAGGTACTGTTAGTAAAACGTTCGTACGATTTTCAATTCACGGAAGACATTCAAAATATTCCCTTGTTTTAAGTTCATTATACTATACTACGATCGACTTATCAGATTCTAGCACAAGTTAGGTTAAATTAAATTTTGATAAGAACAATTGTAGTCGTACCTGTGCACATTTACGTTGCCTGTCTAAAACATAAAACTTAACATTTGTACATGAACAAAGCCGACACATTTTATATTTCAAGCGCAAAATCAAAATTAATCGCCTTCAACATACTTCCCATCTATTTTAGCATAGTCGCCTCGCATCCGATTTCTAATTCTTTAACCATAAATCGAAGTCCCGAGAAGTGTAGAGCTCACCAATTACTTGGTCGTTTTGCGTTCGACGGTGCCCACGTTGTCTGAGCGCTGATATCAATGCGTGACCTCTTTTCGTTTAATAAAATACGAGTGAATCGTGGGAAGCTAAATCCAGCGAGTACAAAGAACGTGGATAAAGCGTTATGAAAGGATTTCGGAACGTGAACTTTCAGACAAACACTACTATTTCTATGTCAGTTTTGCTCTGGAGTCGGCGGCTTTTGAACAATTTTGACACATGATTTGTTTAGTTTCAAATTACCTACGATATTCCAACAGTCATCTTGTTAGTTAATATGCGAATAATCATTCGTCGGACAGAAAGCACATGGGTCCGGCACTTTTAACCTTTTTTATCATTACATGCGGTGGAATGGGGCTTCCTAACGTTGCATCATTTTTGTGGTATTCCCGGTCCGCGTCGAAATGTTTAATATTCGTTTATATATAGAGTTTTCCGTCAATGTGTGTTCTCCATGAACATTGGTCTACATTTGATGAATTCCCCGAGAGTTTCGCCGTAAATGACTTTCCATAGACGAAAAATGTAATAGCGAAACGACAACGACGCTAAATGTTTTGACGATAGGCCAGCTACTAAGGCTTAACTGAATAAATTAAAAGCCGGCTACTTTGAACGGGACTGTCGACACCGTGAATAGTCGTAGTAACGCAGTTCGCGTATTTTTTGGTTAGACTATTCAATCGTGTTTTCACCGATATCCTGTTGGAATCACGGGTAGTCGTTCGTAAACTGTGTTCCTTTTGGGAGGCGAATGGACGTCTCATCCAACGTTCGTGAACAATTTTCGCCGTGCTGTCCGACGTTTGACCTGTCACGAACAATAATGATTGACCGACCAAAAAACACCTACAGTTCGTGCCAATAATAATAATTGTCCTTTGCCAATCATGTCGTTTACTATTATTATTTATTATTAGAGCGGGACGTACAATCGAATATTTTGAAAGTTTGACCGATTACGTAATATTTCAAATACGGTGTTCCGTTTGAATCTGACGACCACACACGATTTTGTAGGTTTTGAGCACTGTCGTCTTCGCTGTTTCGCGTTTCCCGCGATTTCAAAAAGTCATCGGGCAATAAGTCGGTATCGATAGACAGTTCGCTGTTCCGGGACGTATCGCTTAAAAAATATACGTGTCGCGTAAGGGTTTCGTTTTATTCGGATGCCAACGACTTTGGACCATTGGACCGAAAACAATTAAAACACGACCATATCGTCGACAATTCGATATTGAAAATCTACTACACGAAAACGCCAACAACCGTCCGTCCCGTTGCACTCGGTCATCGACGTCAGTCATAATTGGCCGTAATTCGAACTTTATTTTGTATACCGTTCGACCGCATTGGGCCTTAGTAATTATTATTAATTACGCCCGAAGTGTCGCTCAAAACAATATGTCGCGTATATCGAAATTTTATTTCCGTTACGGTACTATATGTACCGCGGACATAATACGACAGGAACTTGTGTTGTACACTACTCTTATGCGATGATTCGCGCCGAGAATAGGCGAATTTCGTTACGGACGGGACCGGTAATAATTATTATGTTCGGAACGACGTAACGCCTTACGTTATATTAGTTTACTTTGAAATTCGAACGGGTCGAATTTTCGTGTACTCTCTTAAACCGGATAATATTCCTACACATTTCGTCGTAAATATCAAATAACGGCGTCAATTTACAATTTTTATACTATCCGTGTATCGTCAATGTTTTAGTAGTACGTGTAGTATTTTTGTACGCCACGGATTTTGTTAGTCCGATGTCAACAACTGTAGTTTGAATCGCGTCTGGACTATAAATTACTACGTTTGATCATTTCGTACCAACACGGTTAAGTTAATTAATATTGACGCGATTTTAATTATCGTCGTGACGACGGAGTACCTCAACGAACCTTCGACCCTGGTTGGGGCTACTTAATTAATAAATAATAATAAATACCCTATTAGAAGAACATTTTATTAAATTAGACTAAAATCATTCGTCAAATGTAATGATTTTTGCAGTATATTCCGACGTATTATACCTTATTTTAAGTTATTTATAAAGAATAGTTAAATACTAAATCCAACTTGTGTACGAAATATGTGTCTGGTATATTTAATAATAATAAGTGTTACAGTAATGAAATAAAACTATAATTTTGCATTATATACCGGCTTCATAATAATATAAATTGCGTTTTAATATATTACCTATATTTAGATTAGTATTTATATATGAACGTTATTAAGTATTTATTTTGTAGTTTTTCGCGTTGACGTTAATATGTTACAATTAGTAGAGTTCGGATATTGAGGCTTTATCAAATAGTAAAAAAGCAATTTTTATAAATCAAAAAAAGGTTAAACATCCTTAAATAACGTCGAAATTACTAGAAAGGCTAATAAATCTATAAAAGCTCTTATTATTTTACTTATAAATTTTGTTTTATCATTTCAACTTAAAAAACAATATGTATTTATTGGAAGTTATATAATGATAACATTTTGTAATTAGTAAAAAATACTACATCTCAATACCAATTCGTAATTTGTGATTTTTAATAGATATATAACAATTGGAAATTACGAAATTGAAAATTCCTATTGGAAATGACGTAATGAAAATATATACGAAGTATTTATTATAAATATAAAAGCAAAATACGATGTAAAAAATAATTTAAAATTTTCAGACGACGGCGCTCTTGAATGAAAATGTACTCGTCAACAACAAAAAGATAACACGAAATGTTTAAATATATTTGGAACGTGTACTACAATAAAGAAATATATTTAATCGAATCATTTCGTTAAATAAAATCAATAAATCAAAAATTACGAAATAAAACCGATTCCAAACATAAAATAATGATTAAAAAAGAAAGCAAATTTAAAAGCTGAAAAAATCCAAAAAGGGTAAAAAAAATTATTTTAAAATCAAAACGAAATTTCGTGTATTTATCAAACGAATTTATAGATAATATATAGCTTTATGTTGAACCAACAACAACAAAACAGCAAACGCCAATAAAATCTGAACTCAAATAATAATACGCCCAATACAGTAAATATAAATAAGTTATAAATAAATATAAGCGTAAGTTCAGAATCGTATTTTAATATTAATACTACGTACGGAATTTTAACATCATAATACAATTTACGACGAAGATCAATAAGAGTGTATTGAGAAAACATTACTTGGAAACGTATAAATAAAAATAAATGTTATAAAAAAAATAATTGCAGAAACGAGTAACGTTATTATTATTATTATTGTTGTTGTTTAACGGGGAAAACACTTATCCCAATAGATAAATGCCTATTTAATGACGGACTTAAGATTTGTATTTGTACGTTTTTGCATTGAAAAACATTCAGCCAACTGAAGCAGTAATGCAAAACAACTTTTAATTTCCTATTTATTCGTTGTCACCCATCGCGTTGTTTGAAATAATTAATGCAGGAACGAATACTAGATTTTTTTTAGGGATGTATTTTTAATTAGCACCTTTTTCTTTGTGAGTAAGAACTGTTAACGGTTGTTTTACATTTATGTCTGACGACAATATTCGTTCGTGGAACGTTTTATTTATTAAAATGGATAATGGGTAACGATTATATATAGCGTATACACGTAGGTGGATACATAATTTCGAAACAATAATAGCAATAATTAGGTTAGTCGGTCGTTTCGGTATTACTACGCTGAATGTCGAACTCAAAGAAAATAGAAACCGACGTTTCGTTTAAAAAGAAAAAAAACATTTTACGAGGTTAAAAACTTGGCTGCTCCGTCGGACGCATTGCGATAAATGCTAAGCCGCTCAATGGAAAACGAAGCAGTTCCGACGCAGCCTTGTAGATTATAAGATAGTTATGAAAACCGAGTTGGAAAGGTGGTTATTTTGATTAAGAGTACCGTGGACGTTCCCATATTTAGATTACGCTCGAATCACTCGGCTGTTGAATAGAAAGTGTTTATTTAATATTCGAGAAAATAGAAATAATATCCATACGAATATTGTAATTGCCGTGTTCCATGGGTACAAAATACTCGTTTGTTAAAGAAAAAACGGTTACTACATTTTAAGTCGTATTTTTTTATTAACATTCTATCGCGCGAATTGACATTTTTCAAATTTTATTACAACGTCAAGTTTTCGGCATCATTAGTTAAGTTACTTATTCAACATTCGATTAAATATCGATAAGAATTATAAGTACTTTATGATTAATGTTATGACCAACATCTAAAGAGAACCGTAGTTTCTAATTATTTTCGTACACGTAATATTACGCTATTCCTGAATAAAATAGAAAGAAATGCAAAAAAAACGGATTATTATTTTTTTGATATTTGTACGACGAAGAAAAACAACAACAAAATAATTTATTTAATATATCGATATCGTCTTACTAAAAAAAATATGTGGACAAAACATAAATTATAAAATAAATTAAAATCTAATTTAGTATCGTGTAATGATTAACGATTAAATTCAACCTCGTTATTAATATCGATAAAAAACCTTATTTTTTTTAAACGTATTCGATTAAATTAAATTTACGTATTTTAATTACAACGAAATATCGTATATTAAACGATTATTATATTATATTATATTATTAATAATGACATACCAACATCGACCGTGAAGACAATAATGTTATAGACGTCTCCACAACAAAATTTATATAAAGAAAATAGACAACAAATAGTTGAATTAACATACACTATATTTATTAAACATTCACCGCGAAACAGAATTAATTATGTCTAATACTAAGTATTACGGAAGGTCTGACCGATGCTTTGACAAACGCCACACATTCGACGCTCTGCAAATATCACACTAACTAGATTTTCTGGGACAAAACACTATCGAAAGTTACCAAGGATTTATTGGTACTTCGAATTGTTTGTTCATAATGCTCGATAGTGTCTAATAATTTCTATATAATAAGATATAACTATAATCGTTTCGTTATAAGAAAGTTTACAATTATTATATAGAAACAACTACAATAATTTAAATAAAAACGTCATAAAAACGTTTACAATTATATACAACAATATTATAGGCAGTTATAATCATTTCCACATAATAGTGTTCATAACAATAATACTAGTATTTCTGTATTATAGCATAAGTTATTTGTCTCTTAAACAGCAATAAACCGGACAATAAATTTGTTAATGAAACAATAAATACAAACAATCTATTATATTTCGTACTGCCCGTAATTTAACTGATAATTGCCAAAAATGTTTAAATGGTTAGCGAAATGTTCAATTTGTCTATGTACAGAAACTGGCAAGTTAAACGTATAATTTCGTATTATTAATTAAACGCGTATATGTATGACTAGAAGGGGTACACGGTTTCGTGGGATTATCTTTTTTCATAATACCTACGTCATCGCTTTTTGAGTACTAAATATAAATTGATATATATATATATATAAATGATATACCAATACTTGAAAATAATTTGAAGAGAGAGAGAGAGAAAGAGAGAGAGTGAAAGAGAGAGAAGTAAACGTATTAAATGCGGACGAATCAAAATTTTCCACTATCGGCCACTACGGAATTTACGAATTTAATATAATTTAAGTTTTCCCCGTTATATTAATCGTATACAGTAGACAACGCTTTATTATTACACGCACAGCAGGTATTATTACACGTTCCGTAGTTAATATTCATATGTACGTACACCTGACTCAGTTATAAACGCTTACCGAACGTACGTAAGCTATTTAGTCACGCAGATTCCGTTCACTAAATAACGGCACGCCCGTTCGTTTGATTAACTTAATGGAGATCGGTACGGGTAAAGTCGGACCGGCGGCATCCGAACGTTCTGCGGGACTACCGACGAATCGGTACTAACCAATTTTATTCTGCCAGCGACGCAGCGGATTCGTATTATGCTACAAAAACATTGGCCGCGTTCGTCCACCGAAGAACGTTTGGCGATAATAATGACCAGTTGGTCACGACACGAGGAAAGGAGGGAGAGTCATCCGGAGGTGTTTAATCGTGAGCGATTTTCCAGAATCTATTTATTTTTTATGTACGTATGATAATTTTCTATATATTTTTCGCTCATGTCGGAATACGCTGAAAAACAAACTCCCGTATTACCGCGATCCGTCCACCAGTTTAAGACGCTCACTCTATATTCTTTCAATCGTGTACCCGCTATAATATTTATCTCGCCAACACACTCACCTTCCGTCATAAATGCCCGATCAATCAACCTTTCATATGGACAGATCTCTGTCAAGACGCTTTTGGTTTTTTTAAAGTGATTTTAACTAAAAAACCTTTGTTACAACGTCTAGATTGCAAAAAACCTATTAATGTAGCGACAAACGCCAGCAATATCACCGTCGGAGCAATTCTTTCTCGAGGGAAAATCGGTGTAGATTTACCGATCGCGTATACATATACCATTAGTCATATTCCGTAATTTGACGACGCCTGTCGACGATTATTTATTCGTTCAATTTCGACCGTTATTTCCCACAGTATCGATTTATCGCGTTACGCGATTTATTCGCCCATATTAATATTTCGTATAAAACTGCCGAGCCGTAAACATTTTGTATCGTAAACCGAAAAGAATTGAAAACGGTCGTTTGACTGCGAATTTCGAAGCGTACGTGCGAACACAATTTCTCACGTATTTGCCGTCGCACCTACTTATATTATCATTGTAACCGTAACACGTTGAATTTGCGGTGGAACCGAGAACCACGTGCGCCCATTATTCGACAATAACTACCGCCGATTTCGTTCCGAACATTGGTCGATTTCGGAATGTTAAGAAAATACGTCCGTATAAATTGAACGGCTTTATGTCACCCGTCTCGAATGACGGTCGTCGCTAACTAGCAACGGTCACGCAAATATGAAACAAGACTACATTATACGCGTATATTCACGCGTTCACGGTATTAATGGAGTTGTAAATGATCCGGCATGATAGCTTCTATGAATTTAACTTGGCGTGATCAAAATACAGACCATATTTTGAGAAATGTTATGGAGCGCGTAATTAATTAATGGTGCGGGGAAAAAAATTAAAGTTCCATCGTTAAAGGCACTATCCGTTAAATTTCAATCAAAACGTTATTTGAATCAAATGATGTAGTAAACGGAAAATTTTCCGATGAATGATGCCACAGGGTAAACGTATGGTTACCAATTTTATGGGTTTATTTTATGATAACAAAAATTGTAATACGCGAAATATACGTAACGTTATACGAGGCTGTTTATGAGTTGACCAATAGTTCTGTTTGAATACCGTCCACTTATCTGATTACGTTATTGTACTCTATTGTGAACGTTATCCGTCGTTCACATACGAGACAGTATAGTGGAACCGGTAATTAAGTTGATCTCCGCGACCCTCCGGTCAGTTTTTATTTCGTCTCCATTAGAGAGTTAAACACAATTAAGACGAAAAACTGAAGTTCGCACATCGCGTCGTATGTTCAAATGGAATGACGACGTCCTAGTATGTAGTGACACGCACCGCTATGATCATTTTTATAAAAAGTTTTCTCAGCAAAAGCGATGTGAAAACGACGGAATACTAATCCGTTATTATTAAATGAAAGAGATATACCGATAAAGGGGAAATAACGCCAACATTCTTACGAACCTTAGAAGGCTACCATTATTCATCCCGAAAATTGCTGTAGTTGTGCTACTTAATATACACTGAGCTTTAAATTACGTACTCACTACATAATTGCAAAAAAAAATTTTCATCGTAGTAAAATATAAATCAAACGGGGGTATAATTCGTTTTTAATTAACGACATTACTATTTCGTTGATTTTAAGTGATTCGTTTCCATACTTGAATGGGACGTTCTAATTATTAATCCATTACTGACATAACGTGACATTTTTTTTTCTATTTTTCCGTTGTTTATAAAATTAACGTAAACATAAACCAAGTAGGAGTTTATACGTAAAAAAATGTTTTAAAGCAATATGTCTCAATAAAAGATATTATACAACAATTCGTATTTCAATAATACATACTAGTTCGAAATATACATAACGTATGTTTTCGTAGTAAGAAGATCATAAAGAGATCATTTTTATACGTCCTGTTTTAAAGGTATTTTAATAATGGCAACCTTTCTTCGATCCATCGCGGCCGTAAATGATATGACTTAAAATATGCTAAACAGTGTTTAGGAGACATTTTAGCAGTAGCGTATACGTGTGCCGGATGGCAGTTAGCGGCGATAAAATATAACACTCGTAACAACCATTTCAAAACTCAATTATTTTACGATTCACCCTATTATTGTATCTTGGTTTAAAACAAAAAATAAACCAAGACTTATTAGTAAATCTGTTACGAGACGATAATTTAAATAGATCAAAACATCCGGAACAAACATTTTAAGTGTTACTTATTTGATAATCCCTCTAAGCATGCATTACTAAGAACGTTATATAGAACAAATATACGATAATTGTTTATTATTAGGTTAGGTAAGCTCACGAGAAAATTGCTTCATAACCAGTTTCGTATTTAAACTCACTATAATGTAACAAATTAAATTCGAAATATAGAAAAAAATCCCTAAAGAACGTCGATGAGAGAATTTGCCAAATATATCGACTGAAACTTGTCATTGATAAAAATCGTAAACAAACGCCGTGGACAAATATGAATTACCTAATGTAATATATATTGTCTTACAAATATAATTTCGTAGGTGTATTTGAATATTACCGATAAAGGAATGAAAACATTATTGTTTGTCGCTTCGTTAATAGAAGATATCAGAGTGTTTAAATAAGCCAAAAATTGCGAATGAACATTAAAAACATCTCCAAAGTTGATACGATTTAAATCTATATACAATATCTATATATCTATAATATAAATTCAAGCGAGATAATTTTTTTTTAAAAATGAAGAAAAAAAATTTTTCTTTTTCTAGTATTTTTTTTATTTTTATCTTAATTAAAATAAGTTACAATATTAGATATTAGAGAGTACCAATTCAAAATTTTTTAAATAAATAAATAAAAATACTAAAGTCTCCGTCTAAATCACTAATTCCAACCGATATTCACATTATTGGCTATTCACAAATTTCTTTTAATTTCAAATATAAGGTGTAGAATTGGTAATAAAAATATTAAATATCGAGGTAACAAATAAATATTTATTAAAATTTAAATCTAACGAGAGAGGTGAAATTCGAAAAATAAAAATGATATAATACCGAGTACGTTTCCACATATATAATAGAAGTGTTAAACGTTACCAAAATTTTTAATAGAAATTAATATACGATACACATTTTCCGTTTTAACGAAAACGTAATATACGAGAACAATAGAATATAGTTTACACATTTTACATAATAATCGATAAGTAATTCGCAGTATAAGAAATAATAAATTTAATTTTTACTAGTTTGAAGAAATATGTTATTTTATATATTGTCCAAATATTTTAGTCATAATTAATACAAATTTAAAATAAAATACAAATATTCATTCATTATAAACAATTTAAACTTATTATATGAAGCCTTTTGTATACCTTAACACTTATATAGTGTATTAGTTTGAGATAATTTTTAAATTTGTACTTAAATTTTAACAATATAATATTACAAGTTTCTTCAAACTAATAAAAATTTAATTCGTTATTTTCAATACCGCGATTAATTTATTGATTACAACATGTATATTGTGTACATCATGATCTGTTGTTCTCGTATAATACGTTTTCATTTAAATAAAAGGCATGTATCATATCTATCAAATAATACTTATACGAAAATCTCATTTTTATCGAGTACCAATTCTTAATTAAATTCATACGATTTAAATCTATCTATAATATCTATATCTATAATATACATTCAAACGAGATAATTTTTTTTTTAAATAAAGAAAAAACCGTATTTTTTTTATAGTTTTTTTATTTCGATTTTAATTATAATTAGCCACAATGTTAGATATTAGAGAATAACAATTCACCATTTTTTAAATAAACAAATAAAGATACTAAAGTCTCCGTCTAAATCACTAATTCCAACCGATATTCACATTATTGGCTATTCGCTCATTTCTTTTAATGTCAAATATAACGTGTAGAATTGGTAATAAAAATATTAAATATCGAGGTAACAAATAAATATTTAATAAAATTTAAATCTAACGAGAGAGGTGAAATTCGAAAAACAAAAATGATATAATACCTTGTACGTTTCCACATATAGAGTCAAAATGTTAAACGTTACTAACATTTTTAATAGAAATTTACATAATTGTTTTATAATATCTTGTCCGTACAATTAATAAAACACAAAATCGCTCTATAATACAATCTTCATTTCAGATGATTTCACGAAATCGCAGATATATAAAACTGAAGTTGCACGTAATAACGGATAATTTGTGCAATTCAAACCAAATAATTAGTGTTTTATAATTATTAAACAATTATATAATAACAAATTCGAATGATTACTCGCATAAAATATATTACCTTAAAGTAGTTAGGTAAAGTAATGACCTAAATTACGAATACCAAAATGATGGCTACAAATGGTTGCCAAACAGTTACTAAAACATAAAATTAATTTTTTGTGAATATATGTGCTATACAGTGGCTATATGATGCACATATTATCTATAAATACACTCCGTAAGAAAATACATATTCACCTGATATTCAAGGAATATCCGTTATAATTTGAAGCAATATTTTATAGATGTATGTTAAAACCTAATGACAATTTTCATATTGTATTTTTCATACCAATTTCAAAAAAAAAACCAATTCCAATAAAAATTAAATAAAAACCAATAATTACAAATTACTTAATTCCATTCCTTTATTCAAACAATATTTTAAAATAATCATAATATTTTATTAACTAAAATTGAAATTCCAGAAAATTATGTTCTAATAAAGTATACATAACTATAAGATATATAACAAAAAAATAAGGGAATCCTAAAATTCTTTTGTCACTGTCGTCTCTCGAACATAAATTAAAATGGTAAGAATTCAGCCTAAAATCAATTTATAAAACATTATTAGATTTAACATAAACATACTAATGATAAATATGTAATCAAGTTTTTTTATACTATTGCATTCACTTTAACATTTAAGATTATACTAAAATACTTTAATTGCTAACTATAAGTATATAATACAATAATTATTATTCTTACTGATATCTATCATATATAATTTATTATTGACTTACCGTTTTTGGATCAATTTTAAATGCACACTGAAGAAAATTGTACGAAGTTTCACAACCATCCGGCCGACCAGCTACAAAACACACAAAATATGTAATTCGATGAAATAATACCGATACATATTTAGTTTAACAAAATTTTATCCGTATTATTTTCAAAACGTTCAATTAAACTTAAATTCATTGGATGAGATATCGTAGGAAAAAGAAACGTATAGTGATAAAACCGTAATTGGTACGATGAAGAAGTGTATTTATGGCAAAAATTCTTTGTGTAAAAGAATCTGAATTTTATTTATATGTTACGATTACACATTAACAGTATACGAATTACCCAAACGAGGTTAACATCCTATGTATAATTAACGACTCGTGTTATTCATAAATGTATGTATATCTATATGTATATTTATGTTATTTAAAGTTGAAAAGGTTTATTTATTATGAAAGTAAGAGTGAAAGGAATTAGAGGAATGTGTTTTGGTACCAGGAATCAAGGGACATAATATTTTGTACCTATTTCGCCAATTTATACATTTTTAAAATCAATTAAGAATATACCTTCATTTGGCAGACACATTTTAACGATTGGTTCAAATATGGGCTTCATATCCCCCATCATTTCCAACATAGTATCTCCATCAATAATACCCTGGTCGTCGATCTACGGAATACAAATTTTATTTTAGTCTATAAATCCCTATACTTTTTAAACATATGTGGATTGTCTAATTCAATTTTACCAGTGATAACTCGTCATAAATGCACTTCATAAAACACTAAAACAAGGTTAATCACAAATTAAATATAGAAAATGTTACGTACATATTTAGGAACACTTTATATTATTTTATTCACCGGACGTATTTTATTTTCTTAATGTAATATGAAACAAGTAAAATTATAATTTTTGCATAAATACGAAAAATTGTGTAAAATTGATTGTCTATAATTATTATCATTTGGTCTGTTTAAATATAATTATATATTTTTAAATAATTTTTTAAAATAACTTATATTCAACCCGTTTATACTTGTAAATGAAATGTTAGGAATTTTTTGAATAATCGTGTTCCGGTGAACTCACTTTAAATGTAGGATCATCTGAAAGTATTCCCTTTTTTACATTTGTTCTTATTTCTAAAACGCACATAAAAATAAAGAATATATTAAAGTGTATTTTGCTTCATGATAACATTTACCATTCGTAATCGGATATTTTCCTGAACAAGTGTTATACAATGCCCTTTTCATTTCTTCTATTTCTTCTGCCTGTGGTCGTGCCTGATATATTTAAAACACGTATTTAATTTTAATATCGATTGAAGTTGGTGAAAATATTTGACGATGACCTATTAAGAATATTTACAGATAATTGTCCGGCTAGCGCTGCTATTAGCATTCCGTACACAACGCTCGATCTACGTAAGTTTTTCATTTTGCTTCACAGAAATAACTCCGTTTGAATTGGTAGCGATCTGTTGACTAAAAACTTTTTACGATTGAATATGTCTTAAGTAGTACATTTTATAGGGGAATATTGAAGTTAATTACGTTACGATCTGTAATTATTATTAACCTTTCAAATATATCGTGTCCATACTTAATTTGGAACCAATTTTACGCATTTCTATTGACTATGTTAATTTCAAAAGTGTATTATGATATTATTTTAATCATTTGTTGTACATGTGTAATCTAGAATTACATTTTACGATAGTTAAAATTACGACATCAGAAATTGTAATTTGTTATTAACGAACTGTAATTGTAGTTATATATTACGATCTATGTAATAGTATAATTATAGTTACATATTTCTTTGTTTTTTTTTTCAATGAAATATATTAAACGTTATACGAACGTTAGTTCAATGCTTAAGATTTGAAATTAGTTTTTATATTAATCGTGTGACGTTAAAAGTTGAGAATTTACAATAACTCGATAGTTAGTCGAAGCAGCCTGACACTTGTTGCATGCGAAATAGTCTTATAATTATTATTCGAGACGATACTTTACTATATTTTATGTTTCTTAAGCATATATAAAAGTGGCCAACATCGTTTTACAATTAAACGCTTAACATTTTGTTTCAATTTTTATTTTTTATTTCCTGTAAACAAAATAAATGTGAATGTATAAATTTGAAACTAAAGCCAACAATTATTTTACTCAAAGTTGTTTGAATATTTCATAAATATTTTGGTCAACTAGTGCGGTAGCTGGAATAACACGAATTTCCAAAGAATTTTTTGTCTCCTTTCGATGTTTTCAGATATATCTGAAGATTTCTCTAATCAGACTTTTGTTCATATATACGAACGATATTATGATAATAATAATAATAATTATTATTATTATTATTATTGTTATTGTTGTTGTTATTAATAAACAATTTCTTTTCGTATATAAATACATCGAGCTATGAAATTGTAAAATGAAATTTATTTAAACTAATGCAAGTCATACGTTGCCAAGTACTTTTTAGAATATATTCATGTCCTATATATATATATATATATATATATAAGAGGTGTTTGCGCCCACAAAGAAAACCAATACAATACCATTGATTCGCGTCCGTGGGTGGGTTTTAAGTTGAATATGTTTCATCTGAGTTTTAGGTCTTTAGATTGTTATGATATCCGTGCACATCTTAATTACAGTAATAAGTCAACATAGTTATTTAAGACGTTTATTTTTGCTGTAAGATTATTACACAAATATTACGTGGTTTTCTTTTAATCAAAATGAACCGACGATAGATCTGGTCATTACATCGATCATATTCTGGAAGGATAACGAATATAAATAAATCATATTTAAGCTACGATATAAAGAAATAGAAATATTTAGATAAATGCGTAAACACGCACGAGAATAAACGTATATTTGGGATATGGTTACATAAATAAATAAAAATAATTAAGGTCGAAGGATGATACATCCCCATAAAATCCTTTATTTCACTTATAAACGCAAAATGTTATAGATTATAAAAGAGATAGACCCAAAATATACAAATATAAAGACACACGTCATCAAAAACGTAAAGTTGAAGCGAGTTTTATACCAAGACGTCAGTGACGGTTCATCACCATATTCTGACCTCGTAGATGTTATATAATACAAAAGTTATGCTTTCGAATGATTTAAGTCCCAACACGAGCACGAGTTCAGTAAGCGATCAACCCACAAACCACAACTCCTCGAGCAGTCGGCTCTCTGAAGGAAGAATGCCTTACTCGTTACGAGCATTTCTGCATTCTGGCTCGTTTTATACTGTTGGTGAATTCGAAAGAAAGAAGTCACCCATCCCGAACTATTTCTTTACTCAATTCTTTGCATGATCTACTATATCCCTAGACTAAAGATATCGAAGATATTTGGTGAGTTGAATAATAATTATTATACATTTTATTTGATTATAATCTCCATATTCGGTAATTTCGCCTAACAAATAATTCCATTCAAAAAATCTATTAAATTCTTAAATAATTTTTAAACTCACAATCCCCAACACTAAGTGCTATAACTACTTTAATACAATAGCCACTTCGTCTTTTATTATTTACATTTTTTTTTTATTTTTCTTTAGTTTTGTGTTATTACCAAAGCAATACGAAAAAATTATAAGCAATTTGTTGTGGCTCTTTTTAATCGGCTAATTTTTTAAAACACAGAATTTTTCAATTTCATTTTACCTTATTTTTATAAAACAGTTCAAAATTCTTTACCGAGCATGTTATGTATATAATAATCTGATATTATACAATTTATTATAAATTAATGGTTGTCTATAAGGCGGTGTTACGAAAAAAAATATAAAATTATTCCTGTATACATATTCGTGTGTCATATACGGACGTATTATGTCGGTTCCATGCAAATAGCTATTCGTAATTACTCGATTAAAAGATTTTGGTTTTTCTCGATTTGTCAGATTTTATTACCAGTCAATCCGTAACGACATTTTCGTTTCAGTTGCTTTCACATGAAATTCGTGTATAAACCTTCTAAATTGTGTAGAAATTTATCTAAGAATATAAAATAGACTGTTAAAATATTAAACATATTCAATAATAATTATAATCGTCAAAAATAATGCTGATCTTCGATTATAAGAAAACCGAGTAGAATAGAAAATTATCTTATTAATATAACCTTCATTTCAGACAATTTCACTAAATCGCAAGTATATAAAATTTAAATTGCACATAATACTGGATAATTTGTGAAATGTGTATATATATATATAGTCGATTTAGTACTACGTAATATATACGATACACATTTTCCGTTTTAACGAAAACGTAATATACGAGAACAATAGAATATAGTTTACACATTTTACATAATAATCGATAAGTAATTCGCAGTATAAGAAATAATAAATTTAATTTTTACTAGTTTGAAGAAATATGTTATTTTATATATTGTCCAAATATTTTAGTCATAATTAATACAAATTTAAAATAAAATACAAATATTCATTCATTATAAACAATTTAAACTTATTATATGAAGCCTTTTGTATACCTTAACACTTATATAGTGTATTAGTTTGAGATAATTTTTAAATTTGTACTTAAATTTTAACAATATAATATTACAAGTTTCTTCAAACTAATAAAAATTTAATTCGTTATTTTCAATACCGCGATTAATTTATTGATTACAACATGTATATTGTGTACATCATGATCTGTTGTTCTCGTATAATACGTTTTCATTTAAATAAAAGGCATGTATCATATCTATCAAATAATACTTATACGAAAATCTCATTTTTATCGAGTACCAATTCTTAATTAAATTCATACGATTTAAATCTATCTATAATATCTATATCTATAATATACATTCAAACGAGATAATTTTTTTTTTAAATAAAGAAAAAACCGTATTTTTTTTATAGTTTTTTTATTTCGATTTTAATTATAATTAGCCACAATGTTAGATATTAGAGAATAACAATTCACCATTTTTTAAATAAACAAATAAAGATACTAAAGTCTCCGTCTAAATCACTAATTCCAACCGATATTCACATTATTGGCTATTCGCTCATTTCTTTTAATGTCAAATATAACGTGTAGAATTGGTAATAAAAATATTAAATATCGAGGTAACAAATAAATATTTAATAAAATTTAAATCTAACGAGAGAGGTGAAATTCGAAAAACAAAAATGATATAATACCTTGTACGTTTCCACATATAGAGTCAAAATGTTAAACGTTACTAACATTTTTAATAGAAATTTACATAATTGTTTTATAATATCTTGTCCGTACAATTAATAAAACACAAAATCGCTCTATAATACAATCTTCATTTCAGATGATTTCACGAAATCGCAGATATATAAAACTGAAGTTGCACGTAATAACGGATAATTTGTGCAATTCAAACCAAATAATTAGTGTTTTATAATTATTAAACAATTATATAATAACAAATTCGAATGATTACTCGCATAAAATATATTACCTTAAAGTAGTTAGGTAAAGTAATGACCTAAATTACGAATACCAAAATGATGGCTACAAATGGTTGCCAAACAGTTACTAAAACATAAAATTAATTTTTTGTGAATATATGTGCTATACAGTGGCTATATGATGCACATATTATCTATAAATACACTCCGTAAGAAAATACATATTCACCTGATATTCAAGGAATATCCGTTATAATTTGAAGCAATATTTTATAGATGTATGTTAAAACCTAATGACAATTTTCATATTGTATTTTTCATACCAATTTCAAAAAAAAAACCAATTCCAATAAAAATTAAATAAAAACCAATAATTACAAATTACTTAATTCCATTCCTTTATTCAAACAATATTTTAAAATAATCATAATATTTTATTAACTAAAATTGAAATTCCAGAAAATTATGTTCTAATAAAGTATACATAACTATAAGATATATAACAAAAAAATAAGGGAATCCTAAAATTCTTTTGTCACTGTCGTCTCTCGAACATAAATTAAAATGGTAAGAATTCAGCCTAAAATCAATTTATAAAACATTATTAGATTTAACATAAACATACTAATGATAAATATGTAATCAAGTTTTTTTATACTATTGCATTCACTTTAACATTTAAGATTATACTAAAATACTTTAATTGCTAACTATAAGTATATAATACAATAATTATTATTCTTACTGATATCTATCATATATAATTTATTATTGACTTACCGTTTTTGGATCAATTTTAAATGCACACTGAAGAAAATTGTACGAAGTTTCACAACCATCCGGCCGACCAGCTACAAAACACACAAAATATGTAATTCGATGAAATAATACCGATACATATTTAGTTTAACAAAATTTTATCCGTATTATTTTCAAAACGTTCAATTAAACTTAAATTCATTGGATGAGATATCGTAGGAAAAAGAAACGTATAGTGATAAAACCGTAATTGGTACGATGAAGAAGTGTATTTATGGCAAAAATTCTTTGTGTAAAAGAATCTGAATTTTATTTATATGTTACGATTACACATTAACAGTATACGAATTACCCAAACGAGGTTAACATCCTATGTATAATTAACGACTCGTGTTATTCATAAATGTATGTATATCTATATGTATATTTATGTTATTTAAAGTTGAAAAGGTTTATTTATTATGAAAGTAAGAGTGAAAGGAATTAGAGGAATGTGTTTTGGTACCAGGAATCAAGGGACATAATATTTTGTACCTATTTCGCCAATTTATACATTTTTAAAATCAATTAAGAATATACCTTCATTTGGCAGACACATTTTAACGATTGGTTCAAATATGGGCTTCATATCCCCCATCATTTCCAACATAGTATCTCCATCAATAATACCCTGGTCGTCGATCTACGGAATACAAATTTTATTTTAGTCTATAAATCCCTATACTTTTTAAACATATGTGGATTGTCTAATTCAATTTTACCAGTGATAACTCGTCATAAATGCACTTCATAAAACACTAAAACAAGGTTAATCACAAATTAAATATAGAAAATGTTACGTACATATTTAGGAACACTTTATATTATTTTATTCACCGGACGTATTTTATTTTCTTAATGTAATATGAAACAAGTAAAATTATAATTTTTGCATAAATACGAAAAATTGTGTAAAATTGATTGTCTATAATTATTATCATTTGGTCTGTTTAAATATAATTATATATTTTTAAATAATTTTTTAAAATAACTTATATTCAACCCGTTTATACTTGTAAATGAAATGTTAGGAATTTTTTGAATAATCGTGTTCCGGTGAACTCACTTTAAATGTAGGATCATCTGAAAGTATTCCCTTTTTTACATTTGTTCTTATTTCTAAAACGCACATAAAAATAAAGAATATATTAAAGTGTATTTTGCTTCATGATAACATTTACCATTCGTAATCGGATATTTTCCTGAACAAGTGTTATACAATGCCCTTTTCATTTCTTCTATTTCTTCTGCCTGTGGTCGTGCCTGATATATTTAAAACACGTATTTAATTTTAATATCGATTGAAGTTGGTGAAAATATTGGACGATGACCCATTAAAAATATTTACAGATAACTGTTTGACTAGCACTGCAATTAAAATTCCGTACACGACGTTTGAACCTCGTAATGTCTGCATTTTGTTTAACAGAGTTAACTTTGTTTTAGTAATGATTTACGTACTAAATTAATTTGCGATTATATTCGGCTTAAATAGTATTTCTTTATTTTTAGGGATAATGAAACTAATAATATGTAATAAACTATAATTATAAATAACCTTTGTTTACAATATTATATTTGGAAATCACGTGACTATCTCGTTAATTATATTCATTAAAATTGAAATATATATTAGGTTATTAATTTAATCTTATGTACCTTATGTATGCGTTTTATATTGTTAAATTATACGTTTATAACAATTTTAATAATGAAAAAATTTGTTGACCTTTATCAATTGTTTTTTCATTTTTCTTTTTATTCTTTATTACTTTAGTTGTCAAATTTTTTAAAAAAACCACTTAAAATTACTTGCATAAAATTTATTATTTGGGAATATTTTTATTGATTGACGAAATAATTTGCAATCTTAACATAAAAATAATCTAATTTAAGTAATCATTGGCCGGATTTTAGTTATCATCTTTGGCGATTTCGGTAATAACTGCTGGCAGATAATATTCATTTAAAATGTTACCCTTATCAATTCTTTGAATAAATTATTATGTTATCTGAATTTCGTTTAAATATTATATAAAGATGTATTCGGGATTTTAAACGGATATTCATTATCTATTATTATTTTTATTTTCTTTCATTTGTGTTTTGATGAATACGTATTTTGATCTTACGTTATCGTAAATCCATAACTCAATGTTATTCGTTTACATAATTTATTAAATTTATAGCATACAATTATAAATCATTGTGAATATAAACTTTTTATATCAGTCATTTGTTAGACATATATTCTCTATTGAATACAGTTAATGGATTGAACGACATTTTCAATGGAATTGCATTTATGAAACAGTAATATTTTTTGTATTATTTTACTTAAAATATCAATAAAATGTTTAATTTTTCAAGGGAGCTCACGACATGAATATATAATTCACCGTTAAAGCTCGTTTATATTCGGTCATGAATGAAGAAAATATCGGATAAACGATAAAAAATGATTTGTTTTTATTAATATTATTTGTTTTATCTACCTAACGTGTCAAATAACGCCTAAACAATTAGAACGTAGCGGTTTTTAATTGCATACCTTGTTACTCGTTAAAATCAATTCTGCACTATCATGATTTTAAAATATGGTGTAATTACGGTAAGTTTTTAATTTTATATAAACTTTAAAATGTACTTCTATTCACTTTGGTCGATATTTGTAATCTATATGGACTTCGATACTTCTAACTGAATGGATTACGATTCATTAATATTTAATACCTTAGACTACTCTATTTATTACATTCTTAAAATAGTTTAACAATATATTTGAAATTCCACAAACTCATTAAATGCTTGGTAAATTTCGTAAGATATAATGAATATTGGTTAATCTCGTAATTATTAATAGTGTCACAAATTCCAACTTAATGATGTTGTATATATATTTTAATTTATATTGCTAATTAATAGATAGGTTTCATTATTCCAAAAATTATGTAAATTCCAAAAATTACTTTCGCCGGTGACAGATATTTCCAATTTTAGAAAGCGTTTTTCCGTATTTAATATTTTATCAATTATAAGATATTATTATGATTAAGTTCGAATATAATAAAAGATAACTAAATATTTGTGTTTCGTTTATTTTATGTCGAAAAAAACCAAATTTATATCGGAATGAAATAATTATCGAAATATTAAATATAAAAATATATTTAAGTTTAGATTTTTATATGTCTATTTATTAGAAGTATTTGATTGTATATAGTTTAAAATTACAATTAATGTGCGCCTAATAAACACTTAACTAATGAATATATATAACTTTTACAACCATATTTTACACGAGAGCAGCCCTGCAGCTGTCAAATGGCTTGACAAACCCACTATACAGCTGTAATATTTCCTTTACCTTATCCACTTACTATATTTACCGCTGTTAATGTCGTAATTATTACTATTATAACTATTATTGATTTATTTTATTTTATTTACTCATTTTGATTCTAAATTAATTTATATGTTTAACTATTACGACTATTGTTTTGATGTAACCTGTTTTATTTATTCGTTTACTCGCTATTCTATTTTGTAATTATTATTATTCTTATCAGGTACTTGTATTATTGATAAGTCGAAAATGTCTTATGCATAGATAAACAAATAACCACATATAAAATCGTAATTTGGCATTAACTTGATATAAGCGTTAATAATGTATAAAAGTGCAAATTTTTGTGTTATATTAAGTCAGGCAAAAACAAGGAGGTTTGCTGGTGCTAGCACGTTTCTTCTAACCTTACGAAGCCTAACTAGTTAAAGTAAGGACTGGCTCAGAATTTTTAGTCCGAATGCTCACGGCTTCCCGAAAACGACAGTACAAACCCCCCCCTTTTTTTTTTATCACGTTATCGGCAATACTTTCACTGGCCCGGAAAGCCTGAAGGCAGTACTTCGGCCAGTGAGTCGCTATCGTTTATTGAAAAATTCAAATAAAGTTTTACAAAAACGATCATTTTTAAGGGTAGACGGGCAACGCGAGCTGTCCCAACGTTGTTTTACCCCACCCCCCGTATATCGAATCTAATTCACAATAATCCTTAAAAACTACCACTTCTTAAAAACTATCACGTGAATGGTGCGCGGCGACAGGACAATACCCTGCCACGGGGCAACCATTTACATCATCCGCGCAAATTAAAATAAAAAGAATATAAAATAATCCTTCTTCCCCTGTTTAGCGGCCTAGCCGCCACCTCCCCTGCGGCCACGACGGCACGATGGAGCTGTCACGCCAAGTGCCTGCCTCTGCCATTCGGCGACTTCCTTCGCGATCATCACCGACTCGGCGAATCGGACGACGGCGTCCCAGTAGACCTGAGACTCGAGCATGCGCTCGATCAGATCGCCCGGGCCGAATTCTCCAATCCGACGGACTAGCGCGTCCCATTCACGGTCAAAAGCCTCACAGTAAAAGAGCGTGTGGAACGCGCTGTCTTCCTCACCGTTGTTCGACCCGGTGTGTCCGCAGTGCGAACATCTGGGCAATGGCGCACGACCGATCCTATGCAAAAAAGCGTTGAAACAGCCGTGCCCCGTCAACAACTGCGTGAGGTGGAATGTCATGCCACCGTGTGACCTCGCCAATCATCGTCGCAGCAAGTCCGGAGGAAGCACCGACCAGGTCCATCCGCGGCCACTGTTCGCGGGTGGGGATTCCAGCCAGCTAATCCGCCGAACCCATTCAGCCAGCATCCCGTCCCTTATTGCTGAACGACTGGAAGCCAACTGCTGCGACGTTGCTCGGGCCCCAAAGGATAGTTTCCCTGAAGACACCGCTGGCGGCCGCCCCCTTCTGACCTCAAACGCCCGAAGGCGCTCTTTTGCCAGCAGATCGAACGGCGTGATTCGAGCGAGAACCGTTACGGCGTCGTAGGACAACATTCGGTACGCACACGCGACACAGAGGGCGGCCAGTACAAACCCCCTAACCACTTCAATGTGAGTTCTACTAGGGGGAACCTAACCTTACTCGACGTGTATTAGGCCTCGTTGTGTATTTTTATTATTGTCTGTTTTTGAGCTAATAATTATTGCAGGAACGGCAGTAAATTATTGTAATTCGTTTGTCTTTTTTATTGAAGGTCAGCGTCGGTTTGTAATATACCGTATTTATTTCGCTAGACAGCAATAACGACGGAAACATTAAACGAAAATTGCGTCCGTAACAGTCCGGTAAATTCGTTCAGGGAATGTTCCGAAGCTCCAGTAATGTCTGTTTGTGTATTTATTCTTTGTAATGTTTCCCCGTTCTAACGACTACGATGAAAATAAATACCGGTTATAAAACCATAATAATTATGAATTGTGTGTATCGCACACAATAGTGTGATTGTCAACGGCTATAGCTGAACAACGTACGATTGGTGGTCAGTTTACAGTTGAAAATCATAAAACCATGATTTGGACGACATAACGAATTTCGTTTTTAGATTACGCTATAAATTCTATTAATCATCACTTTTTCGATTTATTTTACGTACGCCTATGTTGTTGTACAAAATATAATTGGCAAAATTCTTCGAAAACTCACAACAATCTTCGCCGCAAAAATTCCAATTCCGATATTAATTACGGTATAGATCGTCGGATTCATTCTTCCGTGATTTTGGTACAAATTTATTTGTAAATAAAACAAACGATTCAACAAATGATCCTAAACTTTAATTATTCGTATATATACTACACGACTAAGCGAAAAAAACTGAACAGTATCAAATTAGTTCGATATATAAATATATCTTTTCATTCAATTCGATTGTACTCGTGTTTCACTATTTTTCGTACAAAAACGAATTTTCAATATTTAAATACGTAAGTTAAATTTGATGCAAATTCGAAAAAATAAAACATTAAGACATAGCTAGAGTACATTCTACTTATCCCGTACAAATGGTCATTTTATACACACGTAAATACGAAATTCGCCAATACCGAGAAGAGCATGATATAATATGGTAACAATACGAACGGACGATATATAAAAACAAATACGAAAAAAACCGGATTTATATAATTTATATATTTCGAAACTAAATCCGAGTCTTTCGATTTTTCAGAAGAAAAATATTCATTTATTAAAGTCTGACGAACATTAAGTCTACAAGTTATAAGAAAAACCATCTATTTTGAACATAAACTGAAACGCAAAAATTATTCTTATGGACATTTGTAAATGTATAACTTCCAACAGACATCGTTAAAATAATCAAATAAGCTTGCCGAAATATACCAAAATATGTTTGCAAAATATTTCGACGGGATTTTGCGTTTATAAATTTAGGCGATGTATAAAGGGGAATTTTGATAAATTCGACAAACCAAGTACCAAAAAAAAAAAAAAAACAAAACGGAGCACAATTATAAGAACGCGAATGAATCGTCTTCAATCTAGGTTCGATGTAAAAAATACGCGAATAAAGAAGAAGAAAAATTGTTAAAATATGTATACCGAAAAGCGTATTTTAATAGTAAGCTGATAATCAAAACATTTCATGTTTAAGGTACGCGAATACGTTTGAACAAGTAACGTATTACCGATTCCGGAGAAATTTTGGCTATGTATAATATTTCGGCGCGAATTACCGACGATTTCGAGCGTTGCAACGAAAGATTACAGATAATTATTCACGTGCCGAATCGATATTATTCGTCAGCAACCACATTTCCGCGTTTAACCGTTTAACCAGGGACCCAATTTTAATCGTAATATGGTTAGAAGAGTGCGGGTCAACACGAAGTTCGTTTCTTTTTTCCGTGTAATTGAAACTACGGAAGTTTCTTACCGTTCGCCGTTCCAATATCGTCAAACCTAAGTGACACACGAATTAATTTACCAATAAAAATACTTTCAGAACTTGCGTATGGTTAAGAACCACGGAAGTTACAATTATTTACGTTCGTCCAAGAACGCAAACACAAATCGCCATGCGACGGTAATATTAAACGTCGATTCCCGGCCGTTATAACATAACCTGACCTTTTTCTTTCGTATCGGCAATACACTCTCTGGACCGAAATACCTGAATGCAATACTTCTGACCACTGAGTCGCCATCATTTATTGAAAAATAAAATATACATTGGTTAACAACCATGATCTTCCTTAATGGGAATGGTGTGCAACATTAGCTATCACCAATTTGTTTTACCTTACCCCCCCCCCCCGTACATCAAAGCTTATTCAGAATAATTCTTAAAAACTACCACTTTTCATGAACTATCACAAGAATGGTGCCGATGACAGGATAACCCCCTGATACAGGGCCGTCATTTATATCTTCCTTTAAATAGCTTAAGCTTATATATGAGTGGAACGAAATTGGGACAGTCAATAAGGACGGCACCATTTAGATCTTCCTTTATATAAAATAAAAATATTATAAACATAATTCTTCTTCCTCAATTTAGCGACCTAACCCGGCCGCTACTTCTGCCTGCGGCTACGACGTGTCGGAGTTGTCCCGCTTAGAGTCTGTTTCTGCCTTTCGGCAACTTCTTTCGCTATCGTCACCGACTCAGTGAATGCAACAACGGCCTCCCAATAGACCTAAGAACCTAACCTAACCGTTATAAAATTGGCGACTCATTCACGTTTCATGAACCGGCTTAAAATCTATTTTACACATATGGCAAAAATGTGAATTGGTGTTGACCTTGTTTTTTCGTCGTGACGTTTTATACGTTATACACGGCGAAACGCGTATTATATTCGGCTGCTGATTATTGTTCGGTTCACATATTAGTCGTTCGACGTACCGGGCGTTTTTTTTTCGATCGACTATCCGCCAAACATGTCAACAATACGCGCAAGACTAGAGGCGCTTTACGTAAATCATAATTTGTTTATACTGGACAATCGAAAGGAAAATAAAAAAAATAAAAATATATACCGAAATCGGAAACGCGTCTAGTTTTATTGGGATTGTTATTCCCGAGTTACGGAGATTCTTATTCAAAAGGCCGAAATATTATGTTTCCTAAATAACTTATACCAATGGATGGAAAGGCTACGTGAGTAAGGTTATTATCGGTTCCGTTGTACAATAAACCTCGAAATAATTTAAGCTTAGCCGTAATAATACGGTTTTCGAAATAAACTAGCTATTTCTAACCGTATACAATAGACCATACAATTAATTTTTAATTAAGAAGTTCGCATCTATTAGTTCAGTATTGCTCTATTTTAACCACATACATTGCGATAGGAAACGAACACTCGAAACAAATTACATGTACCCAGCTAGTCGTTAGTAATTATTTAATAATTTACCATATATTTGTCCTCGAAAGTGACCGTCGTTATAATGATACATTGTTGTGCATAATAGTATGCTTTCGATCTGTTATTACAATTCGTAAAATTAAACTATAGTGCGTGTGTATAGGGCGACAATATTATTTACGTAATATTTTATCATTCTGACGTCGCAATATGCTGTATTCATTTACGTGGCCCAAGCGTAGATGTCAATTTAGAGTAGAGCGAGGAAAATGTTTGTCATCGATGTGCTTTTTTAGTAGCCAAAAATTATTGTAAAAGTAATTCTCAAAGAAAAATCACGTACGTATAACTTAAAGTCTTATTTATTAAATAGTAACTGAATATTTACCACACAGTCATGTTCATAGAACAGGATTATTTTTTTATTTTAATAGTAAAATACACAAAATGCACAATATATAATACATTGTACAGACGAATGAAAATTATTCGGTAAAATTGTTTTTTTTTAATTAAATATTAATTAACACGATTTCCGCTAAGTATTTATGAAAATTATTGTTTTTTTAAGGCGAACATTCTAAAAATTACAATCTATATATCAAAAACTGATTAAACATTTGGTACGGAACTTTTTACTATTCTAATAATATATTCCAAAAATAGGGAATTAATTTTTCCTATTTAAATTAACATTCAAGACAAAAAAAAGGAAAATTGGCAAGTCATATTTCAATGGTCAACTTAATATCTACTTCAGCATTCCAAGTTTTTGAATCGACTTTAAAGTCAAAAATCCATCGGGTTTCCACTTAAAATTCTCTCTGAAAATGTTCAAAGTTAATCGATAAATATAATGAAATAAATAGAATGATATGTTCGATGTGAATAACACTTTTTCCTACTTATATTATTTTTTAAGTTTATATAATTAGTATATATTTATACTTGACACCACAATTATAAAAAATACGTTAATTTATAACAATTTTAATCAAAATTATTATTAAAATATAAAACACAAAAATTTAAAACGAATCGTGGATGCTTTTGAAATCAGTTCAAATAGATCGGATGTTATTAGAGTCGAACAATTATTAAAAACTTTTAAAATAATAATAAATCGTTGTTTTTAAAAATTATCCTGAACAAAACTCTGTTTATTATTATATTTTATAGATTATCGACTTTGAAATGTCAGAGACTTGAAAAAAATATGCAACGAACAGTTTATATTATAATATATAATATATAATAAACATATTTAATGTATAAAGAATACGAAAATTAAACTTATTCAAATCATATATGTTGACTATTTTACAAATTGTTTTTTTTTTCTTTTTTGCAATTTTAGGAACATTTTCGTTTGTTTTTCTTTGCTTTTAAGGAAAACTAACGAGAAAATTCAAAAACGTGTAAAATAAAAATACCGATAAGATACTATTGGCTATTCAAAATTGACGTACATAAAGACCATCGAGACGTTTTTTCTGCACAAAAAAGCGTTCACGGACGAACAAAAACACGTCCTCGGCTTCACTTTGAAACAAATTCGATTTGTGATTACACAATAATCGAATATAGGTTTTCTCGCGTGAGTTGTTGCCTGCACCTCTGTATTCCGTGTAATCGAGAACTAAAAATATCAACTAGGATTCAATTTTGTTCCTTCATCTCAACTTTGTGCGGGGACGCGTCCGTCGCCGTTAAACACAATTACGATACAATAGATAATTTGATTGTGGCGCGATCGGGAACACGATACTGATGACGTCACTCTCCACTCTATCTCAAACTGTGAAATATGATCCCAGAGTCTCTCGGTGAATGAGATGGAGGAGCAGGCGACGTGGGGAAGTTTATTCGAGCTATGATGAAGTGGATGCGATTCGGGTGAAGGAGGGGGGGCGATTGCATCAATTGTTTTGTACGCACGTGGACACATTGATACAGAGACCCAGCTTACAGTTACTGTCGGCACTGTTATTGAAACGGCGCGCCACGCTTGAGCTTCAATTTACTAGCACCGTGTCCAGTTCGGGCACAGGCTCTCGACGGTACACTTCGCTCACTATCCTAACATTCATAAAGTTCCTCCCCTCCTCCCACCTATCCGGACATGGTCGCGGTAACGATAATAACGATAATGACGGTAAATTGACGATTATTATTATTATTATTTATGTCATCGTTCCGTCCTTTGTGCATGTGGTGAAACGTCCGGGTTTGTGCGTGATACACCAGTTCAATTCATCAATCATTCCATCGGAGAACGAGAGCCGTCTTGGTTATAGCAACAGAAATGGCACCCCTCCCTAGGTGATCATCACTGCGAGTGTAGAAAACGCCGAACCAAATCGAAGAAATCCCGTGAATTCGGAATGAATAAATTACGTATCGTTATTTGTCGTGCACATATTCGTCATTGTCCAAAGCATGCAATTTTTTTTTCTTCCATTTCGTAACGACCACTTTAATTGCCATTGTCGTTTTTAAATTATTATTTTCCATATTCGTCAACGAGATCCATCGCCTCCCCTCGGGAATTTTGTAAATTGTATTATGAAAATAAAAAAAAACGCTAGGTTTCGATTTTTCTGTAAACTAATTTGGGTTTTGAATTTCGCCCCATCTACGATTTCATCATGACGGATAGTATACTCGTCTAATCCCTCTATATTCTAGATATTTTTAAAAAAATTGCGTTTTATTTCTAAGGATCAATATCCATATACTCCCTTTATTTATGTTACGTTGACAAATACGTTCATTTGAAACAAAATACTATTATTTAAAGAAAACGACCCGATGATACTACAACTTATTTTTGTTACATTTGCTGAATGCTCATTTCGAATACAATGTTTTCATCCTCGGTGTTGTACAAAGACCGAAATACGTATTTTTCTTTAAATATAAATCTACCTACGATTATGACTTGAAATATCAAAAATATTTTTAGTATTTTATATTTTAACTGAATATAATCATTACTGCTGTCATAAATATAAATAAGAACGAGGTCCCGCATATAATTGACGATCCGTTAATATAATTTTAAGAAATAAAATCGACGAGAAATGTTGTAACGGCTAACAAACCGGCCTAAATATTCGAAAAATCTCTACAACCGACGGAAATACGAAATCGCAAAAGCATAATTCCCGCATTTACAATCAATATTATTCGTGGAGGACAAGAATAATATTGTATACGCCTTTATAAATTATATTAAAAGGGGTCATCCGTTGAAACGACGGCAAAAATGATTGAAAATTATATTATTTAATTTAACGTTCGCGAAACAAACAGCGAAGCAAATTACACGTTGAATGAAACGACGCTTATTAGTACGTATTATCATATTATCAGTTCTACGATGAATTGTAAAGGTATATTTGCGTAAACTACGTTTCTTTTTTAAATATTTAAAATAAAGTCGCGGCAATATTTAAAACCGAAATATTTATAACCACCGTATGTGTACTACACGAGCATTATACGAGTTACAGTATGAACCGTGAAACACATTCCTCGGATTGACATTTCAGGAGTATAATTAGTTTGATTTCGATAGCCAAATAGTTCTTTTAATTCCAAACGTCGTTATTTAAGTGAAATTCTTTAGAATAAAATACAACTGTAGTAGCGGTAATAATAATAATAAATAAGAGTATAAGGATACGAATGCCATTGAATGAAACCTTATACTATAATAAATTATAAATAATAGCGCATAATCATTTATCGGTAATGGTATATGCGTAGTATATATATATACATAGTACTTGAAATACATTTTAAAGCAATTTTATATCTCACTTCATCCATTTTATATCTCGGTTTAAAAATTTATATTTTAGATGTCACCATAACAATAACGATTCGACTAATAAAAAAAAAAAACTTTTATGGCGTTCACATCAAATAGTTGTTTGAATTAACCCAAATTCAACGGTACAAATAGTAACTCAAGGTATATATCATTTGTTTTTGCACGATAAAATCGACTTCCTGAATTTGATTACCGACAATCACTTAAAATGTAAGAGGAATACGAAATGAATCAAGCGCGTAAAAAACAAACGTTAGTTGTATTCAACACGGACAACGATGTCTTTATTTTACCCTCAGACGTAAACGTTTATAGTTCGTGAAAAATATTATTCCATTTTTACATTAACCGTCGTCGAATCGTTCTTCGCGAAATAATAATTTGGATTTCGTTCGGTTTTCGAGTGTGTGAGTGTATTTTTGAAATCATTACGTTCGTACCGGCACGTTCCAACTGAAATATTGCGGCACACACGACTGGAAAATATTAATAAAACAAAAAGGCCGACACGCCGATATATTCGAAAAACAGAAGTGTATAAGCGTTCCAACCGGATAAAATATGAACGCGAAATAAACAGAATCGCCGTTTCCGTTCGTAAAATATGATAGCGAAGAGTATCTAGCGAATGTGTTTAAACGAACTGCGACTATTTTAAAACTACGCAATTTGTTTTTTATCGTTTAGAAACCGCGTGTTATACACGAAACGTTAACAATGTAAACGTAACGTAATTACTTGGGAGAAAACTGTATTACTATCGATGTACCCTTAAAACGTAGAAAGCTAAATGTTTCGATAGAAATTTGACAACATCGAGTATGCTTACGCGCAATTCATTAACGTGGTTCCTGTAAATTTACCGTAAGCGAAATAATGAACATATTACGGATATATGATACAAAAAATACACTGTCCGTTAAAAACGCGTTTTGAAAAAAACACGTTAATACAGGCACTCAGTATAGTTATACGTTAGATATATAATTACCGGTTTTGGGGGAGGTGAAGGGTGTAAGTATTCGGCACTCACATCCCGGAGACAATTATTGAACAGCGTGTATTTATTTTCTCCCTCGTAAATGTTACGTCTATTATGTGATTTTCGCCGGGGATTTTCGTATCTCCGTCATCTGGGTCAACTCCAGAATATATTTTATACTTCCGGCCCGAATTTCCTCGTCGTTTCGTCCGCGAATATTTTCGGACATTCGCGGAACGGAAAAAATAAAATGCTACCTGAATTGCATTAAAACGGCAGATGTCTTCTGCGTCGGTGTTTTCTGAATTCGAATGGTTCATTAAGGCTTCGCTTTCGGAGGGCACCAAAGTAAAGCAAAAAATAGACTGCACGGCTGTGTCTCGCGAACACGCAACAAATACAACGGCAAACGGTATTAACGTAATCGAAACACGTTTGCAATTTTACCCTGACTTTTTATATCCCCTTACCTCAATGCATGCCGCTCAACCCACCATTCAGTGTCCCGCACCCGTCGTGGCTTAAGAAATTCGTTCATTCCGTTTTTGTTTTCGTTTTTTAACGAATAAACGATTTTGGGAACGTTCCGCATTATATTTTTTGTTCTAGAACAAAATCCTCAACGATAATTCGTTCATACGTCGACTGTTTAATACCGTCACTCGGATACGACGGTTCGCGGACGTTGTAGGATATGTTGGACGGGATTTAGATTGCAATCCGTTCGAAATCGTCGTTACAATATTTGTAATAATAATAAAATCCATTCCATTTCAGTAATCGTTACGACATTCGTTAACAACCTGAAATTTTATAAAAACGGTTCTAAAAATTGATTTTTCACAAAACAAGCCCGTGTATAAACAATATCGTAGTAATATCGTCGAATTCGAATGTAATAAATAATACAATCGTTAAAATGTACGTACAGTTTTCCGTTATTCATTGCCTAGCATTCGTACAGGCGTCCAATTTATTCATTCCGTACATGCACGCACGATTTTAATTAAAACACTTTTCTTTAATCATGACTCTACTTGTTTTAAAGTTAGTCTGATTAAATTTTTAGTTACTAACGTATTTATGTATACCATTTATGAAAAATATATCGTAGGATATTTTAATGACGACAATTATCAAGAGAAACAGTCGTACCCTACATGTATTTCTAACGAATACGACTTCTATGACAAAGCCTTATAAATATATTGTTTGAATACTTGAGTTTTCCATCCTTTTAGTAGAATTTTAATCTATAATGACTGCTTCTTCCATGTCACCTCACCCGTAATTTTAATAACAACGCGTCACATTTTATTACATTTTGAATGGAAATATTTATAAAGTTTTTCGACGATTCTCGAAGACGCTTTCTCGTTTTGATTTATTCAAATTACATATAAATAATGATAATAATAATGTATAAAATGAAGCGTACGTAAAAAGTCTATTTTTAAGATATTTATCGTATATTTTTAGCGAGTAAAAGTATGATAAATACTATGTATTCATAATTAAACGCGTAAAGAAACCAATATATATTAATTTTTCGAAAGAAAGGACAAATTTTGTAAACAATATTAAGATAATATTGTTTTTGTCTTATTTAATTTTTTTTCATAATTATAGTAATTGTACGTCTTTTTATAAACGTACGATTTGATAGTTATATTTATATTAAATATAATCCTTTATTATTTTTGTTTCTGTATAAAACTAGACGGTTAAAAATATTAAATAATTAATGATATTTAAAATAGCCTAATATTTACATACATACATATATATAACATGATATAAATGAAAAACTATAACAAATTTCGGTTCAATTTAATATTAAATACATTTTTAAGCATAAATTATAAACGAGTAAATATATATATTTATTGTTTAACTATAATAGAGCTAGCATAGCTTAATTTTAATTATGTTCAATACGATTTTTATTAGGTTGAATTATAAACTTTAACAAGATTAGTGTAAATATTTATTCAATTGTTTAAAATATCTATTCATGTATAAATTAGCAAATTTAACTGAAAAATATGAAATTAGATAAACGCGTATACGTTTCAAATATGCATAATCTTGTTAGTATTTCAAATTTGAAATTTATAAGTAAATTATGACTTTTTCAAAATATAATATAAAATATATCTTTACATATCGTCATTTTTCAACGTTGAATAAAAAAAACAAAATATTTAATATAAAAAAATTTTATTATTGTTTTGAATCAAAAAACCCTGTAATTAGTATGTTGTTTCGCGTGTATGTTAAATGTTAAAGGATAAAAAACATTTATTGTAAAATATAAAGTATGAATATGAAAAATTATAGGATTATGAGATTTTACATAAATCATAGGTATTGTTTTGTATACAACAACGTTGGCATCTGTATTGCGTTAACCATGGTGGTTTTTTGGGCAAGATTATAGGGTGTTATAGTATTGTTTGTTTAAAAAATTAAAACTTACTACTTAATCAAAAAACAAAAATAAAACCGGAACAAAAAAAACATTACAATACATATAATAGATTCGTCGTCTAGAAAAATAAAATAAACGTTTTCCTTTTGATACTGTTTTAATTAATCGATTACAATAATAAATAACAAAATATTTTTATTTATATAACATTTGCTTAATAATTTGTTTAAATATGTCTCATTACGGTACCACGTAGACATAGAAAAAGAATATAAATAAAGAAATGTCGTTTATTTTTTAATTCTGAAATTGAAATTTTATATCCAATTACTGAATTCATATATAATACGTGGAATATATAATATTATGAAATATCCCCGAAATAAATTATAAAATTTACAGTCACATACTATAACCTATTTCTGTACATATTTACGTAATACAATTAATAATACACTGAACACTGTGAACAAATTCTTTAGTACAGCGAGCCATTTAGGATTGATCCACGGACACCTGTTAAGGACTATTGATCTAACTGAATCGGGTGATTGAACAACGTTGTTCTTTTTGTGCACACAACGAGCAGCAACAATAGTGGGATTATATTATATTATACCGTTTATATTATCAAAAGATAATATAGGAATAACGAGTTATTAAAATATAGAGAAATCGTATTTATGATTACCCATGATCCCCTTGGTTCTCTAAATCAAAGCTTTTGAGAGTCCTCATTGTGTCCTAATCTATATTAAGATTCAGTCATAACAGGTTATCGGCCCATAGTTTTTTATTGGGCCTAAATTTCTCTCCTTTTTGTATGTGTTATTTTACTTCCAAACATGAGAAAGGAGATTTCATTTATATTTTTTTTAAAATTGTCGCAGATCGTCTTTTTGCAGTTCTTCCTTTTTTTCCTTATAATCCTGTCCATTTATTATATCTTATCTTATTTTTTTATTCACGTCTTCTGGTTTTATTATTTGATTTTTCTTTCTATTGTCTTAGCTTCATATATTAAGATATCAATTTGTCTTTACCATTTTTAATTCGTTGTAGATAATAGCTTCATTGTATTTTATTTTTGTTTTAAATGTTTTGTTCTTAGTTCCTTAGTATATCTACTTTGATTTTTTTGAAATGTTAAGCTTTAATAAACTTTTTGTTTGTAGTTTTTTAAAAATAAAAACAAAGGAAAAAGAAAATTAATAGTACTATACGGTTTAGTAATATGGTATTTTTGCAAAATGGATAAAATGCATTTAAATATAAATAATATATAAATGACAATAATAGCGTTTATGCCGTAGGATATTAATATAAAATGTTATTTTATGTAATCGATAATGTCATTTTCGTTTCGTTTTGTAATTATTTAATTACAGTATGACGAGTAGAATAAACGTTAATAATTTCGCTGAAGTGGCTTTTAAATAAATAAAAAAATAGTAATTCAGATATATTTTTGTTATAATGTATTTTAACCATACGAACCTTTGTTATTTATTATTATATATTACGTAATACGCTGAAAATATAGTTTCTACTTTTGGAATAACGAATTAGAACTAAGGTTAACGCTGATTAATAATAAGATTTTATTACGTTTGTAATTTATTCTCGTGGCTACCAAGAAAATCGACGGAATATATATTTGTGCCCCAAACGGCACCGTTCGCCTTGATTTTATTGCTAAAGTAAAGAAGAAGCAACACTCGTATTGTTCATCCTATAGCCGTATCGGTATTTAGATAAAATCCCACGAACCTATAACGGATTATGTGTATAGCCTATAGGCCATTGCTCCGGTTGCTGGATTAATAAAATTGATTTTGACTGAGAGTGTCGTTTGCGATTCATTATTATGTATGGTTGTTCCCACTCCAAATTCTTTTTAGATTAATGGCAACAAGAACGCATTGTTGTATTTATTTTCAACAATAAATTTCCGTTATAAAACTCCATTATTGTGTGTTTTGGGCATAAAACAAAAACCCGTGGACTAGAAGGCAATGTTTTCCGTTATAAAACCAGGACCTCCTACATTTTTTTCATTTCAAGAAAGCTTTTACGGGAAAATCTTAGCGCAAATACAATACCGAACGACGATTGTTGATTTACTTTATCCAAACTACAACGTCGGTGATTGGCTCATAGCCGAAAATATATATTATACGATCGAAGCCGTCGAAAAAGGTTTTTCGGACTGCCGTGACGTGACAATTCGTTTGTCTATTAAATAGCGTATTCATTTAAGTTAATAACGAAGTGAGTAATGAATTCGTTTTATATGTATACAAGGTTATCTAAGGATATATATGGGATTGTATAGCGAATGATATCGGCCTATATATACACTCGGACACTAAATTCAATGTGTTACTAATCTGTATCGAGGAACACCCGAACATTGACTACACGAAGTAGAAGGCGTATGAATTGTAAAAAAGCACTCAACAGGAAAGGAAGAAATTTGCCAATGCACCTGAAATAGCTGACGTAACGGTATATAAGTATATATATATATATGAATGAGCGTGTACTTTAAGTAAAAAATAATTGTGACGATGTAAATTTTGAAAGATTACAAATATATTTAATTGTCGAAATAATAAGTATAAATAATATCAAAACTGGGGAAATATAAAAACTGTAATTTAAAAATAAAATGACCGATCGAAATAAAATTCATCAACGACTCCTTGAACTGTATAGACGGATTTTGGATATTTGATCCTGTTACAATTAATTTAACAATCGTAGCCAATATCAATAAAAATAATTGTAATAATAAAACCGCCTATTTGAGCCCGTGTACAATAATATGGTATATAAAAGTGATTCGTAGTAGAATTCACGAATGCATATTAGCCAGCCAGTCACCCAAACATATAACAAACTACGTAAAATACAAAATTCGGTTAAAATAGGTAGATAACAAAAATAAATAAAAGTTGTATTAAGCAGATATACGAGCCGTTGTTTTATTGTACAAGTTAAAGCTATTAAAGTTTATATATATAATGAACAGGAGAACTCCGAGTCCAAAAAAACAAATTAATAGAAAATTTCGAAACGAAGTGACAGCAGACGACGAACAAGAAATCGTAGGGCTGAGCTTTTTTGTCAGTATTAAAATTGTACAATAAAACAAAAAAGGATAACAATAAATAATATCAGTGACCGCCTAAATTACTGAAAACACGATTACATGTGAATTACACGGAGAGTAATATTAGCCTATTATCGGTGATTCTATAGCTTTGACGAGAATGTTTTAAATGGATATCTATATCTAAACATTTTTCTTATAACATTATATTTAAACGTTTCGCTTTAAACAAATATCGAATTTCAAATACAGTTTTCTTTGTTCCAATTGTATATTCGAAAAAAAAACTCAGAAGAAATATTATAAATCAAATTATTGAAAATATTTTTGAAAATACGTTTCATAAATAAATCGGGTAGAAATTGTTTGAATAAACAATCAATATTATATCTGATAAATTAAATTTTTTAAATAAACGTAATTTGGATAAAAGTAATCAACGTATATATGTTCAAATACTTTACATTAATCGATAAATAAGTACGAAAAATGTAGGTGATTTTTGAAACGTTAAATAAAATTTGTGCTACGCATAAATAGTATTAACGCTAAATGAGATTCGTGCTTAAAAGAAACGAAAAATTTTATTTCCGATAAAATATACCGTATTAGATAAAGACAATTCTTTATTTTTAGTTATAAAAATAATGTTAACAAAGGAATTGCAATTTCCACTTACCTAATTTAAGTCGTAAATATTATCAAAATAAATTCAAATAATAATGTAGCGAAATTATTAGTATTCGCCTGAATAAAACTTTTAATGTGTTCAACATTTTTCTTTTTTAATACCCTAATAACAATGATTTTAGTTGTTGTTTCATACGTAACTTTATAGGTCAGACATCGTTCGTATTTTTCTTCTTAAAGACGTGAACAATAGGATAATAACGAAAGGTCGGTCCCGGTCAATGTGATCGATACGGATTGTAAAAACACTGTAAACGAAGAAACTGTTGTGTTAAACGAACGAAAAAATATATAAATACATAAGAAAGTGAGTAACTACTTTCTTATAAGACCATACAATAAATATCGTCAATTCTATTACCAAATCACAAAATGCCTATCAGAAAATGTTTTATTTTTTCACGTTAATTATTCTATTTTTTTAAATAACCAGATTATAAAATATTATGAAATTATGAAATTATATATTGTTGGTACATTTTATCGATTAATATATTATATTTTCAAAATATAATTCGTTATTACAATTTAAATGTTTATCGAATATACAAATGTATTGGATATATTTAAAACGTAAAAAATATATGACGGTGGCAAGGAACTTTCTCATTTATATTGTTCATTAAACTACTGAAAACATTTAAATTTCAAAATAAAAAAATTAATTCTAACTAATTCTACATATTTAAAAAGAATTAACATACAAGCAAAGAAAAAAATTATAATTGATTCATTTCTTAAACAACACGAATTTCAAACCATATAAAAAGATACATTTTTTTTATTAGACTTCTAGAATTGAAAACAATTATTCAATATAATAATTTCATTGGATTAATATAAAATTATTCCGATATGTTCTTTATTTAATGATTTTAGTCATTGATCGCGCAATTTACTTTGTTAAAAGATTAATATATAATGTTGTTCACCCTTAAAATATTTTTAAAAAGTTTTTTAAACGTTAAATATATTTCTCGGTACTTGGAAAGAATATCGTGTAGTTAAATTATAAATTATGATAAAGTAGAGCAATGACGAGATTAAAATTATAATTTTAAGAAAAAACTAAAAACGTTCTAAGTAGATTAAGGTCTAAAAAACACATGTACTAAATTTTTTTTAAATTTAATTTAGGGAATAAGACGAGTGGTATGTATGAAATTAACTTTGCCAGTCCGATATACATATAAACATAATTCCATATCTCTTCTGTCTAGAACTAAGAAAATTTGTCATATTACCAATGACTTTTAATTGTTGATATTTATGTAAATTATTTTATGTTCATTTCACAAGTACGTTGTTCATCACATTTTACTATTATTTTGGGAAAAGTGGAAATTTCAGCTAATCGACCGTGTACACACAAAGCGGAAGATCGTATACACCATCCTCCTTCAAAAAAAAAAAAAATTGAGTAATTACATTTATGAAAATAAGATATTACGGTTATCAAAAATGTTGTAAAATTAATAACAAAATTTTATCAAGGTTAACCATGTCAAAAACACTATTGACTGATAATGTATATATATGTAATATATACAACGTAATGTATGTATTACTTTTATAATATTCACATTGAAATAAATATTGACGTAAAAAAAATCATTGACACATTCGCCAAGACAAAGGGAAACGCGCCATTTGCGTTATCACGGGACACGTAAGTGTGTTTTTTTTTATTATAATTTACAATCGAAACGATGAGGAAGAAATAATTTTATATATGCCTCCAACCATACCTTACCCACAACTAAATTAAACGTTTATATCCACGTATGCACGTGACCAACCCAGAATTTTATTTTTATTTACAATATTACGGTGATAAGAAAATGGATATCGTATATGGACGTTTAATATACAATGAGAAAATGTACACGACGAAAGAATCACGAAGTGGTTTGTAAGACTTACATAAGCAACAAACGCGTAGCCCTGCGATTCTCGAGTAAAGTCCATTAAAAAAAGGTTTCTTTAATATTGTTTGGAGATTGGACGATAGACGTGTAATAACCCGATAAATAAAAACTAAAGAAAATGTAGAAGAATAAAAGAAGAAAGAAGGCAAAAATATGAAAGGAGAAATCTGGGATGTTTTATATCTTCTTAAATGAGATATTAGAATTAATGTAAAGGGTGATGGAGTTCGAGAATTATTTAGGAATTAGTTGATACGGTAAAAAGGTATAGGTAAAGTGAAATGATCGAATAAAGCCACGACGAATGATCAAATAAAAGGAAAAATAATAATTACTTACTTGGCCTATCGTATTCGACTTTTCTATTCTGAATGCGTAATTAGTCACGCAAGAGGATTAAGTGAAAAAGAGATAGGTCGGCCACTTCGCTTCCTCGAATTCACCTACAATGTTAAATGGGCCAAAACGCAGAAATGTTCGTACGAGGAACTGCACTCGTTCCCCGGAAAACCAATTTCCTGAGAGCTGTGGCTAGTGGCTGGAATGTGCGCACACCGACTGGAAGATGAAATCAACTCAAATTAATTGTGATGTTACGTAACGTCTGCAGAGTCATGGTAAATGATTATAAGCCGGTTAATCCAAGCTATCTGAATATAGAAGTCAGCCTGTGTGGTTTTCAAGTTACTGTTGAAGTTTGCTTTTATGATGGTACATTTTGCGTCTGTTCCTTTTGGTGTCTTGTAACATAAGTTTTTGTAATAACGGTTCGTTCTTTGGTTTACTCGATTGTTTTATTAATTTTGTTAGGTAACCCCAGCTGATCACGTGTGTTCGCTTATTTTTTTGTTTATGTTTAGAAAGTTAATTATCACGTAGTAAATTATGTACGCTTATATAATTCGTATATATGAATGGTCGGTATTCCGGGGGATCAAGTGTCTTTTCATCTTCATTAAAAGAAAACTAAAAAATGTTTGCGCGTAATATTTTTACGGCAAAAAAATTAAGTTCTACAATAACAGTGTCGTCTGTTCTTACAATTATGATGTATGTACATATCATTACAGACGCGACGAGCAAAGGGTTATACATTTTGAAGTCTCGAAAAGAAATTTACAAACACCGACGCAGTGTACGATGATTGATTGAGTGCTACTGAAATGGTGCAAAGGATTGAATAATTGAAGTTTTAGTGATGATGTAAAATTGTCTCCAATGTGAACCAAATACCCGTCCATTTGGTATATGTTGTAATACGTTCGTCGTCTATATGGTTGGATCGCCTTGGTGATGACAGATTCGAATCTTTCAGTTGGGCTTCAATGTGCAAAAATCTGAATTCGGAATAGTCAATATGAGAAATAGAGGTTACGTGGTTATTTATGCCGATAGGCTGTCGTGAGCTACTGAAAGTAGTTGATACAATTAACAATAATAATAAATGAGGCTTTCGTTCGTCATTGATCGACAACGAAACGCTGTAATTTTATTCAACCTAACCGTTTGGCGTTATGTAATACAATTTTAACAATAATTATTTTATAACTCGGTCAGGAAACCTAACCGGGAGAAATAATTCAGTTTTGGAAATCGCTGAAACTAACTTGGCGTACGTAACTTTAAAATTGCTGTACAATATCTAGTTTTTTATTTAATCAGAAAACTGTCTTCGTATCACTGTAATATCATTATATTTAAATAGTATTTAATTGATAAAATTATAAAGTTATTACGATTAAATATATGGTCAATATTAAAAAAAAAATATTTTTATAAATTGTATAACATATTTCCGTATATATTTATGAATTAAATATATAAAAATATGTCGTTTCACTAATATTAAAATAATAAAAACTGTTAGAATTAAAATAATTCGTTAGTATTTTTGGTATATATATTTTTAAAAAACGCACGAAAAATTAAACTGTGACGAAAACTGGAAATTAACGTAATACTTAAAATCTTTCGAATGATAGATGAAAATGATACAAGGTAAATAAATAAAATCCTGGAACATGTGAATCAAAGTACAGGTTTAACGCTAAAAAGCAAAAGTCTGCAGATTGTAATTGGTTTTAAAGGTTTTTACATCTAGAGATAAAAACTTTTGGCAAATCGAAAGTTTTATTTGTTTTCTCAACGACAAAAAACATTTGTAACGGATTATCGTCTTGTGCGTTTATTATTATTTATGCTGTTTGAAAACAAACAGGCTGTCTTATACGAACGGCGAACGTTACACTCTATCCTTAAGTATTTGAAACAAATCATAACGATATACTTGTTGAAAAATAAATTTTGTCAACTAACACAAATTTTACCTGGCTATATTGTTTTGTATTTCAACTCGAATAATTTATTCCGTAACGCTGAACTGACAAGCGTCGCTAGAGGAAAGACCATACTCGACTATTGTTCGTATTTTGTATTTTTAAATATTACAGGATAATTTATCGCGTAATTATTAATTATGCCATAAACGCAGATGAATTTTAATTTTCCTTATACATTTAATAATAAGAACTACAAAATATTTTTTCTAATATGAAATCTGAAAAATGATAACCTCTATATGGGGCCCGCCTAACGTTTTTCAAATTCCGGACACATTCGACAATGTTAAACACATACACTGCGAACTGTATATACTTTCCACCGAACTTCTTTTCACACTATTTATTATTGGCAATGATCCGTTGAAGAATAGCGTGTAAAGAAATTAATCGAATCTCTATTATTGGCGTTCCGGCGAACCATTCTGTACGTTTGAACATTTATCGGCGGAATTTTATTGTCCTTTTCAAAATTTCAAATCGCATTTAATAACTTTACGGGTAATATATAATGTCATTTCAAGCCTAAAAAATTAATGTTCCAGAGACTGTTCAAATTAAACTCGTTGAATTAAAACCAAATAATTGTTGGCAAAATGTATGTAAATGCGCGCACACGTGTAAGCACCCGAGCTTGGTTCAATTTTCGTAAGATTTTTCCAAAGAATTTTTCAAAAATATAAATTAATTATTAACGCGAATATTTGCGTTGTTCGGTTCCTCTTATCTTGGTGAACAAATGTTTTCTGACGCGAATAACGCGAAATACTCGCGGAAAGGTCTCTTTTAGCTTGTGAACATTTACATTGCTTGCTACGAGTTGACGTTACGCAATTTATACCTAGCGTTGAACATTTAGTCAAAGTAAAGCGAACGCGAATTTCACACTAATTTATTTATATTAAACATTCTAAAATGTTTTATAATACGGCAAGTGTACGCTCACAATTAAAGGTCATTGTTTTCTTTTTGCTTTACAATTTTAAATTATCGCTCAGTTGTTCGTAGTTTTTTGCATAACAGTGGTAACATTAATTACAAAATAAATAACGGAAAATTATAAGATTGTTGTTAACGCATTTTTGAAATTTCTAATTTAACGATATTTTCGGAAGCTGAACGGAATACTTCCGCCATATAGGCACGCCTCTTGCCCCATATATTTTGCATTCTTATATTGGAACAGTATATATTATTTCGGTTATTCCGAAAAAATGGCTAAACATACAAATGCGGATGAAATTCCACAAAAATACAACTGTGAAAGCGTGCGTGTTTGTAAAGCAAAATCCGATTGTAGCCATTCGTATCTATATAAATACTAGTATATAAAAAGACAACGAGTTTTATGGCCGGTAAACATAAAAACTACCTTTTTTCGTGAACCATTCCCCGTTGGCTTCCTTATCTTCTCGGGTTTGGATGAACATCGCCTAATTATCATTCCACATTTCTCGTCAGACAAATAAAATGCACGGAACAGTTTTTTGCGATATTACAGCGCAAATCCCTGTGACGACCGTTCGTAGAGACAAATATTTATGCTATATATGTACACAGTATGTATATTTTAATATCGACTCATCGTATAGGACAATAAAAGCGACCCGGTAGAAACTAAAAGATAAATTTTCTTTGTTAAAACGTATTTCGATCAAGCGTTATTTATAAAAATAAAAACGAATTTTCACGATAATTTAAAATTGACGAACCGTCAGAATTTATTAATTTATGAGATTATATCTTCGTTGAACTGAATTTAATTACAAAAATGCGTAGTTATTTTAAAATGTAAGTTAATATTAAAGAAATCCAAAAAGAATTTAGATACTAAAGTAAAATCAGTAATAAATAAGAATTGTTCAAGGACTATACTACTTAAAAAGCGATCACGTACCGACGTAAAAAAAGTCATTTTAAAACCAATATACAATTCTTGTAAGACTCGGGATCTAAAAAAAATAAAATATAACACATTATTTATGCTTTAGATAACATTACATGTATGTTCACCCATTGTATTCTCTATAACATAATCCCCTGACAGGGTATTTTCTCATATCAGTTCATTCACGTATTTAAGTCTAAAACCATTATGAAAATAGCTTTCTGAAAACCGTAAGTAAATATTGAATACAATTTAAATTTACTTCGTGAAAATACGTATATTGTTATTAGTGCCCATATTTCGTTGTAGTGAAAAATTATTAACGTTAAAAGTAATGTCAAGCCTGAAAATTTCAAAAATTTCGTCAAAAAATAAATTTATAAAAATTACACCGGAAAAACAAATCTTGGCCCAACGGAAGGCGATTTTGTTGTATTACATACTGAAAACGTAAAAATACTTAAATTAGTTGGGTACGTTCCTGTTCTTGTACGATTATTTCCACACTTTTAATATTATAGAAATTATAATTTAAACGATATTTATAAATATCGTAGAACATTTTTTTGGGTTCGGAATACGTGAAATGACGACAAAAACAAATATCAGAAGTTATATAATAACTATAGAATATCGACAAAGTTGTGATAAAATTACCAACACGTTCAAAAATTCGCGCTGAAATTATTTCAAAATTTATATCATACTTTCGTGTAACGAATAATACTTTGCGATCATTTTAATGGTAGTAAAAATCGGCAAATTAATAAATCGGTAAATAATATCCTATCACTAATAGGATGTGTTGTGGGGGAGGGGAGAGGGTGTCAACTAATCATATTTTACCGAATAAAATATAAATATACTGTGTACATATTATTGACGTATTCACTATTACACGAATGACCTATAAGTTATAATAAATATTTTAATTTATTTTGAACTTAATGGGATAATTAAACTAACCTCGTAACTACGGTTCGTTAGTGCAATATGTTTTAGAACTGGAAAATTAGTGATCATTCGATTGTTAGCGTGTTTGAATATGGCCAAGGTATTTTCCGTGTCTAAATTACTACTACATCTTAATATTTGTCCCTTAAAAACGACAATTTTCTTTATAACAATATAACATTCTAAAGTCAATACTGTTTGCAATTTATTTTTTCCATAATGTTTTAGCAGTTTTCGATGATTATTCTGATGTTTATTAACGACGAAATCCAAATTCCATACATATTTTTTACATCTCATTTTAGTTGTGTACGTTACCAATTAATAAAACATTAATTCGATTCGTCCCTATAAACTGTATAAATTTGTCGCGGAGTCATCTAATTAATTTATTATTTGTCTGTTACATAAACGAATACATTGGTAAACAATGTTATGAGCAATAAATATAAATTAGTATACGATTACAAAGCGTTTTGATATTTATCTTAATAGTCATGTCATATTATGAAAGAAAATTCTTCGCGATCAAAAACGTGCGTAAATAGGCTATAAAGAATGATTTAAAAAATAATTCGATGCAATTTAGACCCGGAATATCGTTATACAAAAATACTACTATTCAAATGCTTATAGGAACTCAATTTTAATAATAATTGATAAATCTTAAATTTTCTCATAAGTCTGTAAAACTGTAGTAAAAATCCATTTAGTATTTGAATATTTATGAATCTTTGAGTTATGTTGGTTTTTAGTATTTTCATTAAAATGATTTGGCAAAAAGTTTAAATATATAAATTAACAATTACAAAAACTCCATTATTCATCGAATAAAGGGAACAAAATCAATTTTTATATATAATTAAGATTATAAACTTTTAACTTTATTTTCTTCTTAAGACAATTTTTATAATTACAATATCTTGAAATTTGAACCATAAATTATCTAAACTATATTAAACAATGAAGTTATGGAAAAATTAAAAGTTTCTAATTATATATGTATATATTACCTAAATTGACTTTTGGACTTTTTACTAACGTAATACAAAATAAAATAACATCAGTATATATTGTTGTCTAAATATTATTAAAAAATTAATATATAATTTTGTTTTCGTAGTAATTATATTTTTTATTACATATATATCTTTTAAATTATTTTTGTCGTATATTTACAAAAATCCATTTCAAACTGTAGTTTATACGTTAGTTTCATTAAATTATTATCGTTATTTTAATAGGCTTTGGAACATTTAAATAATAAATATTAAAAACTACTCTAATAATTAATAAAATTGAAAAAGGTTTATAATTCATACATATAGTTCCGTTTCAATCAGTTTTTTATTATATTTATACGGATATATTTTTATTTATTGACAAATTATTTATGAAATATTTCGCAAATATATAAATTATTTTAAATGATAAAATTAAACTTTATACGCCGTTGTACTATAAATTATTTAAACGAATTAGGAAAATGTTATAAATTTTGTTTTTAAACAAAGCGCTCTACCTTTGAGACAGATATTCAACGATTATATTTACCTATATGCATTTTTGTCTTTTGACTTCGATAATGAAATGAAAAAAAACTTCATAATAACGTTGATATGGAGCATCAATCATAAAAATTAATATTGTTATCGAACACATTTGATACTGTGATAGTATTCCTCTTTCATCATCGATATCGTCTCATATAATGATACACAAGATGAAGTGGATTCTTTTGTAGGACGAAGTAAATTCAACAAAAACACACCCACGCACGCACGCACACACAATTACATAATAGTTACGTCTTGTTTAGTTTATTGAAGGTACTGTTTGTATTACATTACAAATAGATTTTCACCAATAAATGGTTTAGGAAAATGCGAAATGGTCCAGCGTACACAATATAATATTTATAGAAAAATATATCGTCACTATTATGACGAAATCATGTTTAATTTCCGTTATAAACGAACAATAGGTTAACCAGTAAGCTAAGTTACTAGAAATTTATTTTTGAAAATTCAACGATTACTACTGTAACATCATTGAGTCTACGACAGCGGTTCGTTAATTTTAACGAGCAAAATTAATTAAATGCATACGTTTACGAGTATATGCGCTGAAAAATTTACACTTGACCCAGTACAGTAATCGAAAAAAGGGGTGGAAAATGTTTATAAGATCCATTCAAAGATTATAAAATTATTTTTAGATCCGATAGCGCCAAATCAACAACTTATCGAAACCTTATTGTCATGTAAATGATGAAAACATTCGATTTTCTTTGTACATTTATTTGCATTTTAGAAACTCTAGTCTGCCACTAAATTTACGTGTAAGTGAAAAACAATAAACACAAAACACTAATCAACGTTAAACACGATTGTTATCAAATTTTCAGGGTAGATATATTTTTGATAAATTGATTCGTTTTTTACTTTAAGCACACTCGTAGTGACTATCAATGTGAAAAACAAAAAGAAAACGAACGAAATTCGACGTGTCCGTGCTAGAGTGCCCGTGACTTATTGCCATGCTAAACGTAGTTCAACAAACGTTATTATGTTGCTTCAAGTGAATTATATGCGATTGGTTTTTATTATGGACATTGAACATAGTGAAAACCTAATAATAATATAAATAACGATAGTATTTTATTCAGTTCAAAAACATGATATACATATAGTACATACTAAAAAGTTTCATAGTATTTTTCTTTTTCAACGAGCTTACGGTGTAAGGAAGTATTAAAAATGTTTAAAGAAACGATGGATTTTTATGAAAAAAAGCCGAAATATAAAAACAAAAATAGTTATAACATTTACAACAAAATTAACAATAATAATATAATATTGATGATAAATAGTAAAGAAAACTAAAACGTATGTAATCGTTATCCAACGATAACCACGCTTTTATTTTATATATATTTTCGTATTTTTAATTTAAATATATTTTTCTAATTAATTAATTTAATTTTTAAAAATAACTCGTTAAACACTAAAAAAATTTCGAACGTTTAATAATGCTTCATGTAGTAGTATTAAATTCGATGCATGGCATTACCCGATAAATAATTTAAATTAAAGTAAACAGATATGTTATTTTTTTCCGAAACATAATTAGTTATATTTTTTTAACTTGAAATTAATTATATGTAAAAAAGTATCAAAATTCAGTTGAATTACATCGACATAAGCGACGTCAAATACCGTTATATCGTTGAAAGTGTTTGATAACATAATACGTAGTATTTAAGACTTTTGTAGGATTTGTATTATTTTTATGTTTTTTTACGCTTCCCATAAAATTTAAACATTTGACATAGTGTTATTATTATTACCTAGTGTTACTAGGTTATTTTAAAAGTTTTAAATAAAAATATAAGCGTATATAATTTAAGATTTTTATAAAATATTAACCAACCTAACGAGATGAAAAAATTAGTCAATATCCAATGCTCAACTGTGAATAAATTAAGGTACATTAAGACAACCTACTAGCCTTCCTTTTGAAATTATATTACGGCCATGATAATATCTACGAGATGATTAATTGTTGATTAAAAAGTGAAAATAATAAGTTTTTTAAATTTGTACCGTTCTATATATCGAAATACTATGATGTTTCTATATTTTATTGTTTTAAACCAATTCCTATGAATATTGTATAATAATAAAAATAACAACAAAATTAATATATGATTAAATTATAGCTGCAGTGAATGGCGGTTTCTCAAAATTTCGTTGTTACCTTACTTCTGGAAATAACCACAATGTTCAGATGATGAGGTTGGGGGTATGTCCAAGAATCACTTAGAAAATCCCATCGGAATAAGCCAAAATATAGCTGAACAGATAAGTAAAAAACTCTTTCTCGGGAAGGAAGTTCGAGGAACAAGACTCGTTGCACGCACACAAAATTATCAATGGCACCAGCGTTCAACTTGGACTAAAGACGTCTACAAGAACTCGGCGACCAAAACAGAAACGTAGAAAAATGATACGTAAAAACAACGAACAACGGAAAAGACGTGGAATAGTTCAAACACTCGTTTATCCCAACATTAATTGAAGAAAATGTCCCGGTGTTAGGAGCATGGCCACACTCTATCGAACAAAAGTGATCGACGAGTCATCTTAGATACGATCAACTCTCGTTATATTTACCGTAAAGAGTAAATTTATTCGGTCGGTATCTAAATGTCATTTTAATTTTAGCCCACGATCACTATTTAACACGTAAATAATGATTTACGTCTTAACTATCAAACCACGTGACAATTTATACCTAGTTGTAATATATACGAAGCCAGGCTGATAGGTAATGCCTATTATCTCGTAATTATTTTAATATTTACGGTAATATTTTCATTTGTTGATCATTTACTAGCTTATGTTGTTGGTTTAGTGTATGGGAAGACGCGATAGCGTGAAGTTGTTATTTTATTATTTACGTAATCCATAATGACGACCTCTCTAGACGTGCTGTTATTTCCCAGACGACGTTTAAACCATGAACTTTTTTACATAAAATGAAGTCTTATAACGAAACTCCATAAAATTTCTTTTATTTTCAGGATCATAATGATGAACCCAAAATTTATCTCTAGTAACTATAATATTCAATAACTCCTATTTCACGGTAGTGACGAGATAGAGGTTAGTAGCAAATGTCTACTCGGTTTTGTTTCGATTCTTCTGTCAGCATTCTTGGAATCCAACTTGCACATAATTTTCGATGACCAAGATCATAGAGAATGTACTAATCTCATTCTTTAGATATTCTTAATGCTATTGTTATTTCTGATTGTTCAATCTTTCGATTGACCTAAATCAAATCATCGATTTTTTGCTTGTGGACCTCATCAGTATTCGCCACTGGCCACCCACTTCGATCCTAATAAGCAATAATGGTGTTTCTGAATTTTAAAACCTTTTAATGCCCAACGACGAACAGGTAACTAACATCTAGAGTTTCGTTTCCATAAACTACAAGCAAGCTTTTATGAGATGGTAATACGAAACTCTTAATCTCGAGGTCGTGGGCTCGAATTCCACGTTGGGCGCGACTTTATAATAATTAAAAAAAAAGAAAAAAGTAATGGCATAAAAAAAATAGAAAAATAATGAAGCTTCTGGAAAGGATACACGAAAATGCGAAGGGGAAAATCTATGAAGTTTTATTTCATATTTAACGAGTTATTATAATCGATGCTTGAGATCTTAAGTTCGAGATACTATTTAGGAATTAGTCAATAAGTTGAAAAGGTACAGGTAAAGTAAAATAATGGAATAAAACTGTGAATGATCAAACAAAACGAATATTAAAAATTACGTATCTCGTTGACCGGTTTCGACTTCTCTAATCTAATAAGTAAATGCGTAATAAGTGATGCGAGAGGATTGAGTAAAAAGGGGTTGGGTCGGCAACTTTACTTTCTCGAATTCACCGACAATATTAAATGATCCAAAACGCAGAAATGTTCGTACTAAGAATTGCTCTTGTTTCTCGGAATACCGATTTCTTGAGAGTTGTGGTTCTGTGGCTGAAGTATATTTACAATGACTAAAAGACGAAATCAACACAAGGGCCTAGAGGTGTAATTTTGATGTTATGTAACATCTACAGAGTCATGAGAAATGGTTGTAAGCCGGTTAATCAAAGCCATCTTCATATAAAAATTGGCGTGTTCCAGTTCTCGGTCTTCAAGTAACTGTTGAAGTTTGCTTTTAAAATTGGAACCTTTGCGTCTTTTCCTTTTGGTGACTTGTAGCATAGGTTTTCACAATAACGATTCGTTCTTTGGATAACTCGATTGTTTTATTAATTTTTTTTGTATAACCAGAGTTGATCATGTGTGTTTGCGCATTTTTTGTTCAATTTTTTGTAAGTTAATTATTAGTAAATTATCTACGCTTATATAATTCGTATATAAAAATGGTCGGTATTCCGAGGGGATCGAGTGTAAGTTCATTTTCATTGAAAGAAATTTAAAAAATGTTAGTGCGTAATATTTTTAAAGCAAAAAAATTTATATCTACAACAACTGTGTTGACTGCTATTACAATTATGATGTGCACGCGTATCATTGCAGTAATGACAGGTTTAACGTTTTCCGTGACAAGAAATTTAATAAGAGCACGGTGTCTGAACTACACATTTGGAGAAGCCGTCATTATAGATAACGTAAATAATAAAATAATCGTTTTCCCTATCGCGTCTTCCCACTTACTAAAGCCACAACATTAGTTATTAAATACTTAACGAATGAAAATATTATCGTAGATTTATAAATAATTATGAGAAAAGAGAGACATTTATATTATATATATATATAGTATTTAATTAATATCGAATATTAGTCGATAATTATATTACTTAACCTATTTTCGTCGATGTGCGAACCGTTTAATTTATTTTTATAATTAATAAAAGTTTTAAACACAGCGATACGTTGTAGTTTATTATTGTTGAAAAATGTTCGGGGGGGGGGGGTAAGTAATATTTATTCTCCGACGTAGTGACGTTAAACAAACGAATAATTTTATATTCCAGGCGGCAATATTTATATTTATTACGGCTAAAGCATGCGATCGCATACATTAAAAAGTTCGTTTCGAACCTAACCTTCATCCAAACTCCTCCATGACGTTTGATCGAGTTTGTTTGTGTCAATGGTCCTTTGGACCCAAACTGGATGATGTTGATGGAGTCTAAGGCTTTTCGGACGCTGTTCGTTCGCTATAGTACAGCGGCATGACGAACAAACATAATCGATCGGTCAAAAGTTTGCATTCTGAACCGTCCATCCGGCGGCCCCTCATGCATAATACCCTTATTAACGACGTTGCACCACGGTTAATGACAGTTAATTTCATGTTATCAATCTTTTCGCCTTGCAGTTCACGCAACCGGATCACTCGTCCACACTTACCCGTCCCCATAAAATTTATAGGGCAACTACCTTCGAATCACAGTGCTGTTGGCGAAGCATGTATAATTTTGACCGTTGCTGTGCACAACCTACCACGCGGACATGTTTACACCCGGCTTTATTTAGTTAGGCCATCTGTGTCGCGCTTAAATACGCATTTCGTTTCTCGTTTGAGGTTTTTTCATAAAATGTTCGTTTACGATGATTATAAATGTTGTTCCTATAATGTTCAATCGGTTACGTGCGCAATATTTAAAAATTCGTCATTTCTTGAAAACATACAGTAGATACTAATGCAAAATAACTGTAACGATAATTATTATAATTATTACTAGCATCTTAGTAGACGTTATCTTGCCTGTAGTACATCGGAATTCGTTGCTTCAACAATCGTTTGTCGGTGTTTTGAATGCGTTCATTGCAACGCTTAATAACGAACGAAATTTTTATCTTTCCGTCCGGAAAGAAAACGAATAACACCGACGGTTTATCAACTATCGAGCACACTACGTACAAAAACACGGCAATTTAAGATTTATTCCGCAAATTTCCGACGATTAGCCTTCCGATTTATCAATTGATATTACGAATGCAAGGTGAACCGGGAAACTGGATACGTTTAAATTTAGACAACAAGTCGATTAAAATCAATGCTATTTTTAACATCGAAACGTTCTCATCTTTAACGATTCCTATGATTATCGTTGTTCCAATTACGTTATTCATCATCTTCATAAAAGCCAGTCTTAATAAACATCAATCAACTTAAATCAAGGTAATTAGTTAGAGATTTCACCCCAAATTTTTATGGTCGAATCGTCTACGTCTTTATTTTTTGTGATAAAAAACGTTCATTCGTTCCACCAAACATAGTTTTTGTAATTTTCACTAATATTCGAAAACTCTTTCATGATCGTTTTTTTTTCGACGTTGTGAATTGACAAAAATTAGATGGAAACCAAATGAGGCTAGTGGAAGCGTAACCGGAATTTTTTCGTTGCCGATGACTTATAATTGCTTGGAAACACTTCCGCTGATTCTTTATTTTATAAGGCCATCCATATATCTATTGTTAACTTAAAAGTTTTCACATATCTCCACAAATTCAATGACTTCAAGCAAGCGTTAATCATGGAGTGATTGGCAGCGTTTGGAGAAAATCGTCTGCTAGCAAAATCATTGTACCTCCGAAGTGATCGGGATTATTGCTCAAATATTTTAACGTCCAGTTTAATGCCTGTGCAATCGTTTTGTGCGCCATCGTACACTCAACCCAAATGATTATTTTACGATCTTTTAGTATTTTCGCCATTGCTGATTTTTGGCAATGTTGCACATCGGTTCATCTATTGTTTGTAAATTCAGTGGAAGTTCGAGTGCAGAATTAGCTGTTCGTCTTTCTTCTAACAATCTAGCTGCGATTCCAGATGATGCTACTGTCGGCACTATTTGACTTTCGAAGTTGAAATTCTTCAGGCGCATAGCTAAATGGGCCTCAAATCCCATAATAGGATGACGTTAATGTATAGGGAATGAATAGATTCTCTAAATCGCCCTATTGCTTTTGATATAGCTTAATCATCCAAAATATACCGTCCAAACTTCCGAGTTTTACAGCGAATTCTCCAAAAATTTTCTTTTGTACAAAAATGGTTAGAGCAATACGAACCCGACAAAAAAAAAATCAGTTGAATCGGTCGAGCTGTTCTCAAGTGATGATCTTAAATACACGTGGCAATTAATTTTTATTTATATAAATTATATCGTTCAGTAAATTTCGTTTTGGACAAACGTTCCATCGTAAGTTAATCTTTATTATTACAAGTTTTAATTTTAAAAAAACGCCAAGCCACGATTAGGATATATTAAATGGTCACGTTTTTGTAAATAAATAAATAAAACTGCACGTGTAGTGAGCTAAAGGACAGTGGTCATTGGGAGAATGGATGTAAACTTTTGATTATCGAGTTGAAAACTTACTTAATACATTCTTGAACAAATAATATTAAAATTGTATTCGTTTGATTTTGTATTAATATTGTTGGAGTGGCTTTCCCGATTCTCGTAAACGTACTTCATTAACTATGGCGTTTTAATTTAGGCTACGAATTTTACGTCACCCTAGAATCATTCTGACTTCCGACAACATTATATCCTACGAACATCAAAAATACACGTAGATATTTGTCTCCAGGGAAGCGTCAACAATTAAATTTTGTATAAATTTCACCCTGTGGATAGCACGTGATATTATTGCTGTTAGAATTCGCAGAATTGTTTTTATTGTCATCGAAATGGCATCTACTTAGTTATCGGATTAATCGTGTGAATTACATTTTATATCTATTCATAATAATTATCTAATACGAATAACGAAATCATCTAACGTTTTTTTGATAGTAATATTACTTAAAATACATTCGAGGACGGGTTTTTTCTAATTTATACGCGTGGAGACTGTGCGCCGTATTATTATCCGCTTAATTTAAATTTATATATAAAAAACGTTTTTGTTTTAGAACGAACGATATATTGTAGTTGGCCTTAGTGTTCTACGGTAATCATATTTAGTTTCCAGTCTAATGACGATAAAAAAATTAACGATTTTATTTTTCAAACGGCTGTGTTTACATTTATTACGACAAAACGTGCGGCCGTATAAATTAAAAAGTTGTTTTGGACGTTGATGATTACCTCTATCTGAACTATGTTAAAACACGAGTGGAAAATGTCTTTTACGCGCAATAGAAGTTCGAGTTTAATGTTTTGGTTATGTAACGCGTATGCTGGGAACAATAGACTTAGAACAGTTTGTAGCGAGATAATTTTATGTATATACATTTTCGGAGACATTTTATCAACTAAACTTGTTCGGTAATTAAAACGCGCGTACATTTTATATGTTTATATGACACGAAATTGGTTAGCACTATACGTATCGTTGTGGTTCTCTATCCTAACTTATGTTAAATTAACGATTGTTATCGTTCGAACGTGGACACGATAGACACCGTAAATCAGTCGACAATTTCGAATTTCTGTAATTTTCAATTTCATTTATTCGTAATTTCGTTGCAGTGCCGTTCACTTTACATATAAAAAAAATTATTCGAACTTAAATTTGAATTAATACGCATAGTTTATCGAATCCTTCGCAAGAATAACATTGAAATATTCGTCTTTTGACGGCAATCTTAGAACAATGATATAGATTTATTGTCTACCTACAATATTTGACAAACGAGTTTTCGACATTATAATCGAACGCACGTGATTTACGAATTATTGCGGCGCTTGATTTATACATCTATCGCTGTTTTATTCCTTGATAGTAAAATTATTTTACGGTACGTCGTATTTTTTCGTTTCAATTATTGCCGTTATGTTATAACGGAACGAAACATTTTTTTTAACCGTAACGTGAGTCCAATGATAGTTTCGTTTAGTATCGGCCATGTGAAATGACTATATTTGTACATTTTTATACTATGTTAATCACGAAAGCGCGATAATGGTAGGTTGAAAGGAGATAAATATTATTCGATTTAACGGCGAATTAGCGACAAACGATAAAAGCTATTAATTATTCGCAAAGAGGCGGTGTTGGTTTTCTGTGCAGCGACGGGTGTTTGACTTTTGATGAACACCAGTGTACTATATATCGTTCACTAAGATCAATGTCGTTCACTCAATTTATCGTTTTCTCGTAAGAGTTGAAAATCAAACCGTTGAAATATTACACTCATTTGCCACGTTGTAATAACGCGTATATATAAAGCTCTATTTGTAATTTATTTCGCTTCAAATTCATACATTCAATCTACTTACGATGTGTTTACGATTTTTTTACACCAATTTACCGTTTCTATATTGTACGTATAAAGTTCACAAAACGATCCGTTATAGCGATACCCGTTGTCTACGCGACAATTTATCGTGTCGTCTCGTATGTAAAAATTACCGGTGTGTTTATTATTATTGGTCTTCTATTCTATAATTTACTATACGCTTATCCACACTACTGTGTACCGTATGTTAAGTGATGTTAATCGATAAAATATACATAACATCTAGATATATTTCAAGTGGTAAATTCGAGATCTAATTAGAGGCGCTGTTAGTTATGATTAAATATGCGGATTTTACGATTTTGCGTATTTGGTCCGACTCCGTAGCATATAAACGAGGATATAATGTATCTATTATTTATGAAACGTGGAATTCGGGCTTAATTTTTTTTTTATTGCATAAAACGTATATTTTGATATTAGAGAATATTGAATACGTCGAAATATGTTTGTGAACGTAACACTTTTTCTCGAAGTAATAATTTGAATCCCAAGCGTATACAAGAAAACAACAAAGAATTTAAGGTCTTGAAAAAAATGATACACGTTTTTAATATAAATAATGAAGTAGACCTTCCGGAATATATTTCACCGACTATAGTAGTCGATATAATCTATTTGCTTCAGTGAAATCTGTTGTTGTTGAACGGTCATTTGGCGTACAAAAAAACCGTCTTAACAGACCGGCGTACAAAAATAACACCAGACCATTAAGAGCAAAACGTTGTAATTCGTTGTTCTCGAAAGGGGAAGGTTTTTATTTTATTATTTTGTAAGTTTTAAGTTTACGCGCTATATATACGAATTTCTTAAATTAATATTCAAATTATTCGGCAAGTTTTGAATTTAAGTATTAAAATCTGTAACTTTATCTACCGCAACAATATACCTATAACATCTGATGCAATTTTTTAAAATAAAAATTAATATATACATAACCTTGGAATGATTTATTTAAAAATAAAATACGTCCCATGTAAATAAGAATATTTAGCATTTTTACTGTCGTGAACTTCGTACATTTTATGTTGTAAGAGGATTACAATAAAATATATTGTTTGTTTTTAACGACATAAAAACGTCATATAATTAAGATCTTTAGATAATATAGTTTGAACCACTAGTTATTATGATACGAATCACGTACCCCACGTTTTATTTATAATAATTAATATATTATACATTAAACTTTAAGGGCATTTGTTCATCACAAACAATTGAGTGTATTTTGAAGATTTTCAAAATGCTATGGTATAAAGTAGTATTGAATATATAAAGAAATATTCAACGCAAATATATTCGTTTTCACACGGGTTTCAGTTAAATGAATTATGCGCTGCTAAAGCGATAAACATTGCATATTATTATAAACAGTTATAAACTCGTAAATTATTTATCGCGTTATATTAATTGTTATTTGTTGTAAGGAGTAACATTAAAGTTTGTTCGGGATTGTATTTCGCGTATAGATAGTTCTTTATTTACGAACCAACAGTAATCTAAATCATACTTTATGTATTACATACATGTTATGTATCTTATGTATATTGATCGAAGTTTAATAATTTATAATATTTCTAAATAATAAAAACGTAACATTATTAATCCACTACACGAATAATTCGGTGCTTATATACGCACGATGTTTGTTATAATAAACTACCCTGGGAGAATTGATTGTCACAAAAATTATAATACTTTTTGTATAAAAATAACGATATTTCTTGAATTCCGTTACACGCCGGTATTCCAATATATTTTACAATTATTTTATTCGTATAATTATTTTACTTTCTTTTGTAAATATTAATAAAAAAATAAAAACTTTTACTTTCGTTATAAACAAAAACAAATTATAATAGTTATATTTATTAGTGTAAACAAATTATTATTTTATTAATTAGTATACGGTATTTAATACTTATTTGTAAACAAATTAATATAATCAGCTTAACATATCATAGATTCGTTTTCATTTATTGTAAGCTACATTAAACGTCTAAACTTTGGTTACTTTATAAATAAAAACTTAACACGAATTATACTTGTTCTTATACAATAACAAGAAGTGCTATAAAAACGCCATTCTCTAGTTGATTATAAGTGTATCGAGACATAATTTTATTTTGCTACATCGAATAATTATTTAAAATAATTTTCGAAAATTTACCATAATTAAAACTACGTAAATAATTTCTGTTGGTGGACAGATTGGATAAATTTTCGATTAACAAAACAGAATTTTACATTAGTGAACTCAACGAAATTTTCTGTTCCCTAATTCATTACATTGCTATTATAAAATATTTGCCATAAATTCTCATCTAAAACACGTCATAATTGTGGTTTTACGTGATATTTAAGTTCCTTTATTATAACTAAAAAATCTAGAAGTATTAAAAATTAGCCTCTCCTCAAGCAACATGAGAACAGCATACAAAACAGCCAATTTTAATCCTACAACGCATAGATCTAAGAATTTTCTATACAAAATTGTGTGAAATTAGGTACCAAATTCGTAAATTTTATTCAAGAATAACATAATATCTAATTAGTTCAAAAATGTAACGTGTTTGAAATAATAAACGCCAAATAAAGGCCACTTAATTGATTTTTTTAATAACTCTTGAAATATTATATTTAGTTAGTTAATATGTTTTTATTGATTCAAATTTTAATAAAACACAATTATTAAAACGATATTATACAATGTAAATTTAAATTCTAGGAAGAAGTATTATGGTTTCAAAGTGATATATTTTTGGTATATATACTTAAAAGTTTCAATAGAAGGCGTGTTTCAAAAGTTTAATGTTATTTTAATTATAGTTTGAATATTTGACAAAGATGATACTTTAAAGGGATATTTTTAAGAAAAAATAAGTGGCAAAAAACTATATGTAAAATGTAGAAAAATATAAAATATTTTACTTTACTCGATTTTATTTATTATACATAAATTTAAAATAATAATCTGGATACTATAAATGATATATATATACGTGTTATAAAAGTGAACTAAAATTTTTTGTATGGAAAAAAGGACAATATCAAAGATTTAAGAATAAAATCATAATCTAAAATATGACATAATAATAAAGTTAATAGTGGTTATGACAAAATAAACATAATTGATATATTTATTGATATTAAATACATTATTTTTCGTCGTTATTATGATATTTTATAAAGTAATTTTTTTCTATTCGTATCTTCTAAAAACTATTGTTACAAAATTATGTATCTTTATCTTTAGTTACACTCATAACAACACGGAATAAAAAATTACTTTTACCGTGTAAAAATATTCTTATTTAATTTTAAATTTACATAAAATTATACCAAAATACATTTTTCAAAAATTTGAATAATATTATATAGTTGAAATTCGTGATATAAAAATTCGTACAATTTACTATTTTTACAACAGGAAGTGTAGATAAGTACTCATAAATATTAAAAAAATTTAAAGTTTATGAAAGAACTAACGATAATCAATTTTTTATGAATCAAATTTGAACAGTTATTTGCTGATGGTTTTCGTCCTTTTCATGTTTCTAAATCCAAAGAGATACGATGTTAATTTTGTAAAATTCGTTTTTCTATACTAATTTTTACATTGTCCATAGTAAAAAAAAACATAACAACTATTATAAAAATATATATATATATATAGTGTGTGTGTGTTTGTATATATATATATATATATATATTTGTATAAAATAATTACTAGGTCCATATTTGACCACAATATCATGAAAATATAAAATTACGAAAAAACAAATAAACGAAATTATTATC
>JAIPRN010000929.1:0-59704 GCA_025469175.1 Geopemphigus sp. TES_GeoC_2020 | reverse complement strand
TATCGAACGATTTAGTAAAATAATTAATAAAAAAAAAAAAAAAAAAAACGGAAAAGGATGTGGAACGAACGTTTGTAAAACTGTTCGGCGCGCTCGCTTATATATATATATATACACGTCAACAACAATAGCGACGATTTACGTTCGTCCGTATTTCGTATTATCGAACACAAAAATAATAACGCTATCGAAAACAACGAAACCGAAATCGATATTCGTTTAATCCGAAATACATTTTGCCTTTCCGGCGAAATTATCGGTTGTTTCGTATTCAACGTGTCATTATATTTCGCGCCTATACCGGTCGCGTCGTATAATTTTCTATCATTATGGCCGGAATAATTGTCGTCGATTTTTTTATTACCGTTGTTTTTGCGCCGGTTTTCGACGAACGAAAGTCAAACATACGACGACGGCGGATGTACGGGACAATATCGGCGAGTCCGTCTCGTTTCGTGTATACACCGTATTTTCGTGTTTAGCTCGCGGCGTTAACGGCGACTGTTGCGGCGTACGGACGGCGTTGCTCCGGCTGTACCGTACCGGACACGTGCGTTCCGACACCGACGTACGTTTAATCGGCGACGACTACTTACTGCCGGGGACGCGTCGAGATCGCGACAGTTTCCCGAACATGGTCGTTCGTTTCCGCGAACTAACGTAGCTAGAGCGGAACGGCGAACATTTTCCCCAAATTATACTCGTCGGCGTACCGTTTTTGTTGTTTTTTTGTTTCGGCGTATTCTCCGGCCGATTTTAGAGAAACTAATAACTTCGCCCGCCGTCGAACGTTATCCAAATATCGCCGTCGTTCCACACGGCGGGTGGCGCGGAGGATTTAACTATTCGTGGACCGCGCGATTTCGATTATCCGACGGGCGATTTTCATTCGAACGTGACGTGGACGTAAACAAAAAAAAAAAACGAATTATTTATTAGTAGCGCGAGTGTATTGTCGACCTGGCTACTCCACCCGCGTGAACGCGCCCGCCCGTCGGTAATTCCCGAGGAGTCCCCGAGCATTTATCGTACGTCTACGAGGCCTACGAGCTGCACGAAAATTCGCCCCGACGAATTTCGTTCGGAAAAAAACACTCCCGAACCCGTTACGAAATCGCGGCAGTAGGCTTTCGATTGATTATCGACGTCGTTTTTCCACTTCGTTTGTAAGCGCGATAACCTAGAAACGAGCGTACCGGGCCCGATTCTCCGTAATCGAAGTCGGCCCACTTCGCCCGGTCCACCGTTAAATACGACGCGAAAAACGCGTTGGTTAAAAATATTTTTAAGCCCCGTAAGTCGCCGTTCCGAAAATCAAACGTGTCGATAACGGCTACGTATACAAATCGCGTACACGCGCGGAACGGACGAGGGTTTTTTTTTTTTGTCGAAAAATTACTCGTGTACGCGTCGATTTTCCGCGACACCGGGTGGGGCACTCGATAAATATCGTACGAACGGACGGCGAGAACGATAGCGGACGGTTCGATATAAGTCGCGTTCGCGTTCTCGACCCCGCCGGGCTAAACTATTATTATTAGATCGCGATCCACGGACGGGCGGGCGAACTTCGACGCACGGCCTATCAAAACGGTTATAAACGTTTCGGAGTTCGCGTCCGTCAAAATAGATTATTCTCCTCCACACGCGGATCCGCGGATGTTTCGCATAAATTACTCGACGCCCTCGCCGATTATCTCCCGTTCGTCAGCCATCAATTTTAAAGCTCCCCTCCGGTGTACCGGGAACACGGCGATGTCCTCCTCACTGCCGCGCAACGCAACCGTCACAACGTGACGCTTGTAAACCGACTTACGGATCGCGTCAATGTCGATCCATATCTCTCGAGAGTATTCTCTCCACTATTCGTACGCCTTTATGTCGCGTTTCGTCGGTTTCCCGTCCCGACCACCCCGTCGGCATTCATTTCGCCGTTACGCACCGCCCGTTTTCGTACGTCACGAACGTTTCGCGTAACGCGATCGTGTTAGCCGAAAGCGGTGGCGATAGGCCCGTGTTTACGTTCGGTTGTTTTTTACGAACGTCGGCGGCCCGACGAATCCGGTGGACGATTCGGAATATTACACCGCCAACGTTTCGACTACGCGATAATTATATAAACGATAATCGTGCGGACGGTCTGAAAAAAACGGGACGCGCTTATCGAACCTGTTCCGCCGTAAACACCGTTGCCGCGCGAAAATCATTTTTACCGCGTGTCGGTCGGCCGGTACCGGCAATATTCGCGAAACGGCTTCGGCGAGTGTTTAACGCAAAGCTAATATTGATAAACGACCGTGGCGTCCGCGCCCCCTACTTTGCCCGGGTCGCGATAAATATATCGATCGGTCGTCCGGGGTAATTTAATATCGGGAGCTTTTTCGAATACACCTCGGCTACTATTTATTATTAATACCGACGTTCGATGTCGCGCTAACGTAGTTTCGCCGACCCACTTCGTTTATACGCAACGGTCGCGTTACGCGGATATTTTTTTGATTTTTTTTTACGACGCTATCGGCAATACATCCGTCGTTGGCCCGAAGGCGGTGCTTCGGCCCGGCGGAGTCGCCAACGTATTGAACAAAACGAATTTACGTCGGTACGACGGTCGCGTTTAATGGCGAGCGACGGTTACCATCAATCGTTACCGATATTTCGATCAATGTTCGAAATCGACGGCGTAACTTTATTCGTTCGTCGGACCAACTGCGTACCACCGGTGCGGATATATACGGTAGGCGCCCGGAATAATCGCCGTAAACCTACGTCGGACGTCGCGCTGTCGGCGAATTTCGTCCAATTTTTTTTAAAAATGACCGGCGAACGCGAAACGTTTTAACGTACGCGGAAATAATTGTTTCGTCCGGTTCGTTTTTGGGTACGCTCCACTCGTCCGTAGCGTTTTATGAAATACGTACGCGCGGCCGAGGGAACACGAGGTTTTGTGTCCTGGTTCAGCCCCACTCATGCGTTACCATAAGCTACTACTTAATGGAAGATGTAAATGGCTGTCACGGGGGGCAGTGGACAGTTTTTAAGTACTATCGCGTGAATGGGATTCGATGTACGAGGGGGCGAGGTAAAACAACGTGGGCATAGTTCGCGTTTCTCATAAAGGGATGATCGTACGGCGGATCCAATTTTGTTAATTTTGTATTTTCAATAGACGGACCGAAGTACTGCCTTCAGGCATTCCGGGCCGGTGAAGCCGATACCGTGTAAAAAAAAAAAGGGTACACGAACCGTACCTGTGCGTACCCGACGTGGAATACGACGACGAAGGGGTTAGGCGTAATAATAATAATTAATGGCGCGGCGTTGACGTGTAGACGAAAAGGACTATCCGGTGTTCGACGTCGCGGCGAATATTCGGGCGTTATTCTATTTTAGAAAAATATTCGGCCCGTACGGAAAATACACGGCCCGACGTGTAATTACGGGAATTTATTTATTCCCTTTGTTGATTAACGTCCGGTGAATGGGGCGGGGTAGGAGAACGAAGTCGTCCATTTGGTCGTTTCCTATTGTCGTACTTACAAGGGGTTTTTTTTCCGGCGAATTCGTGACGAGATTAGGAAACTACATAATTTCGTAATTTATTTAGACCCGTTCCGTTCCTGCCACCGACGCAACCCTCCGGTGTTTACTCGTCAGTCGTCCGACCGTGTTCGATGTAGAGGTATTTCGTCCCGAAAACGGTCCGTTTTTCGAATAACAAAAAAACGTTACGGGAGTTTCGAAAACAAATAATACCGTCAATCCCGTGTAGTTCGAATTCGGATCGACGTGGTATCGGTCGTTGGGATTTTTCGTTTTTAATTGGGTCAATTGTGACGTCACGCTGCCTAGAGTGTTGGGCACGCTAGACGCGAGAACCTAACGCGTTCACGCATATTGTTGCCAAACGTGCGTGGAAACGGTGTTCGCGAAATCGTCGGAAACGCCACCGACGTGTTTTGCGGCGCTCGTAAAACACTTCGCCCTTACGTTAAGGGAGAAATAACGAAAAAAGTGTCGTCACGGTTTCGGCGAAACGGAACGATTCGGTTTCGGCAATATCGGTTTACAATTATTTCGTTTTTTGTTCGACGATATTGGGGAAAGATATCGCGCGGGTTCGATTTTCGCTTTTAACGCCCGCCTTAGCGTTTACGATCCCGTTTTTCCGGGCGTAATTTTTAATACCGGTTTTCGTTTTACGATTTCCGTTTCAAATATCCGATTCCGTTCCTCGCGATTATTTTCTTCCATCAACGCAGCCGGTTCCTTCGATAAATTCCCATTATCGTCCAACAGTCGTAACGATAACGCGAAATATTTCGTTATTTTCGAACCACCGTCGAAATACAACACGGGGATACCCGTCGAGATCGTCCGTCTTCGTATCCCTTGTTTACGAAAACTCGTTCGATGTCGAGTTACGGATAGTGCGAATGTGCGATTTCAATTCGGTTTACCGAATTCATTTCGATACGTCTACGCGTTGATTTCGAAAATCGATATTCGCGTACACACGAACGGTTCGGACGCTATTATTAATTATTGGACGGTATCGGAATTTTCGTCGTTCGTATACGAGTTTCGGGTATTGATTTCGAAATCGGTTTCGGGCCTCGTCGAGCGTGCTCTCGTGTTGTTAGACGCACTTTATCGTTACCGTGGCGCGCGTTCCGATATTAAATATTTAACAGGGTGGCGGGGGGTGGCGGTGGGTGGGAGGGTGGCGGCGGATACCGTGTCGTTTTCATCGCCCTAAGCAATTCCGAAGAAATACGTTGGCGAGAAGTCGCGTGACATATCGGTTTACGAAAAACAACGAAATGAAATGTACCCGACCGCGTTCGTAACGATAAATAAACGAAAAGCTCGCGGGAAACCTAAACGGCGCCGGCGGTTCATATCGTATAAATATGTCGAATAGTTAATAAAAAGAAAACGGAATTTCGCCTTTAGCCGTTTTCGCGGCTTCCCGATTGAATCGCTTCGTAGAACTCGGCGAGCCGTTTTCCGAACGCCCAACTATTAATTAGGTTTCCCCGCGCTTTTCGTAATAAGTTTCGCGCGCTCGCCCTAGTTCGGTGCGTACTCACCGTGCGGTATAGTTCGCGCGGCGTCGTTGATTCAGCGCGTACGTTTTACGAAAACCACGGCTTCCGGCGAAAACGTTCGGTAAATCTATAGTATCGCCTCGGTTATTACGTAAATTGATTACCGGGTACCGGATATTTTTCCCCGTCGACTTATTCGGCGGCGGCTGGTGTGGTAGGGGCCTGAGTGGGAGGGTGTTGATTTTACGAAAATCGTAAGCGCGTCGAATTAATCGACAAGGGCGTCGTCGTACCGTAACTATTGTTCGGTATAAGTGTTCGAACGTAGTTATCGATTCGGGTGGAGTGGTAGCGACGAATAGTTGTATAATGTTCGGCGGGCAAACTTGTTCGGCCGTCGCCGTTGACGTAGTGGCCGCCGGACGTTTCGAATACGCCGGCGTTTCCGGTGAATACACGGTGGACGAAAATTTCGGGATTTTTCGGCGTATATGGTATGGGGGGGGGAATGGGACAGACGGACAAGTGGAAGTAGCGATTCGTGTTCGCGTTCGACGTGTACAGCGCGCGCTCCCAACAGGAACGGGTCGGTGGTGGGAGGGAGGGACGTTCGTTCGTCGGGACGTGACTGGAGGTGAAAAGCCGCGGCGTCGGGATATTTGCGTATGGAAATGAGTATCTTATCGCGCCGGCCATATAGTCGGCGGGCCACGGGAGCGCGAGGCGAGTTGGTCCGTGACAACGTACGTACGTATATAAAATAGCGTATAATAACGCGGAGAATAAAACGACGTGGGACGGTCGACTTATAAAGATATATCGGAGATATTCTCTTTGTCTACCGCGTAATACGTTTTATTCGCCACGACCGTACGAAATGCGGAGATTAGACGCTCGATAGCGGTTCGCGTACGGTCGTACACGTATTAAAAAACCGAAAGAAAAAAAAAAACCGAACGCGATAATTTATATGCTAATTTTCGCGCGCGTACGGGGACAGACGAACACGGCGCGTTTAGGAAGGCGCAGCCGTGCAAGCAAGTAGCTGTAACCTTCGCGCGCCGCGCGCGCGCGCGCTTGTGTGTACGTACGTATTATTGTATTTTAATACGTATTATGCGCTTTACGTGATATTCGAATTATCGAACGCGTCGTTTTTATAACGTCGGATGATGTATACGTTATTTTATGCGCGCTAATAGAGTGGAAATAACGCCGCGTGTACACGTGTGTATGTATGTTTGTGTGTATGTATGTATGTGTTTATGTGTGTGTGTGTGTGTGTGTGTGTGTGTGTGTGTGTGTGTGCGTGTACATGCGCGTGCGTATATGATTCCGGCGAATCGTGTACAGGTACGCCGCGACGCGAATTACGATTATTATATTATAGTTTACCTACGTGGGTTTCGTGTAATTTCCCGAACGCGTTCCTAAAGTTTATTGTTATTATTCGTTATTATAATCGATTTTTTAGCCTCTCGTTATTCGACGTGACATTACTGTTTATTAACGCGTTCGTTGTCGTTTATATACATATATATATGTATACAAAACGGACGGTGTACCCGAAAACTGAGCGGAATTTCGTGAAAAAAACGTATAAACGGCTAAAGTTTATTGCGGCGTCGACGCCGTGTGGGCGGTTGACGGAAGGTGAAACGCGTTGGAAACGCCACCGAGGCGATACGAAAATAAAACCGCGCGCACGCACCACCTTGACCGGGCGGCCGGGGTCAGCGCAACGGCGATTCCGTTTTCAAATTACTTTCGCCGGTCGGGAACGAAATGTTCGTCGCCAAACGTCCCTGCCGGTTTCGTTCGCCAGACGTGAACCGTTTCCAAACGGTACGCCCCGGACGGGCCGCGCCGTAAACCGTCCACCGTAATTATTCCGTTCGGTTCCGTCCCCGGTCTGACGAATATCTGGTTTTACGGATATCGTCGCCCCAGACGATGGGACAACGGCGCTTAGACGTTAAGACAGCCGGCCGTAACGGTAAAACGGTCGTCCGTTTGGCCCATTTGGATCGTTTTACGGATCGACCCGGACGCGTCCGACAACGTCCTGGAAAATCACCGTTAAAAACGACGACGTTTACGCCAACTGTTACTTAATACGGTCCGTTACGAAACGCGAATTGACGACCCGTACGTTTATTACGTCGACCGGTGGGAATTCTAAACGCGCGTACGTTCGTACGGGAACAATCCGCTTAACGTTTTAGCGACGTACAAGTACCGGGCGCGTGAACAAGGACGACTATTGTCATTTCGTCGGCTAGCCCGTTCGTTGCGAACGCGTGCTCGTACGCACACCGAATAGAGGGACGATAATCGTAATAACACGCGACGTAGGCGCTATAGAGTGTACGCGAAGGTGAACGAGGGCCCCGTTGGTTTTCGGATATTATATCGACGCGTAAATTAAAGAGACGCGTGGACCATCGCGGCGGCGCACGGAGACGCGTTATCCGTAAACGAAATTTCCGCTCGGAGCACGCGCCACCGACGTTCCGGTCGGCCGAAAATCCCGCGAAATATTTCGAACGACTAATTATAGTCACACCGGCGGCGTAGTATCCGTAATACGACGCTAATAATATAGAAGCCTAGGAGGTAATTGGAGCTAATAAACGTTCGATACGCGGCCGACGATCTGCTCCGTCGGCCGATTGCCCTCGGGCGATTGTTATAAATGCCGGCCGGCTACGAACGCCCGTTTCCATTTTTTCGATATTATTTTTACATACCGTACCGATTTTATCGTCCGCTGTTTTTCGTTATAACTATAAAGATATTTGCCGCCCGAAAAAGGAAATGTTTTGTAGAGAACGAAAAGAAACACAACGGGTACGTTGTCCGTACTACACGTTCTGGGGAGGAGGCGTACATATATTTAAACGGATAGTGCGGGCGCGCGCAAGGCGAGACACGACGAAACAAAGTTTCGTTACGAAAATGACGATAATAATCCGGAGTCGTCTTGTCCGAATATAATGTTTTCCAATAAATATTAAACGTCGATGGTTATCTACGCTGGTAGTAACGGATACGGGGGCTCCGCGTAGCCGCTATTATGTTTTTCGAAAATTTCGTCGCCTCTCCCTCGTAATGGACTCCGGGCGTTTACGCGGACGTATCTCGTACGTACTATAATTATACGCGTAATAACGTATCACGTAAAGGCGTGCCGCCTTTCGGGTAGGTCGCTTTATAATAACAATAATATTCGGTCTCGCGTTGTTTACGCACCTACCGGCTACTTATCCGGGCGCCGCTCTAAAATCTCGTAAACGGCGCGCCGCCGTTACCGTAACGCGGGTAATTAAACGCGCCAATTTCGGCCGGACTCGTCGAACCGGACGTTTGTGATTCGCGCGCCGGGAATACGAGCGAACGTTCCGGCGGGTGTTCGCCGATTTGTCGAATACACGAATCACGAGTTACCCCAGCGCCGCGGACACATTATCGGCGCCGACGAAATTACGAAAAACGATCTGGCCGGTTTATTATTACGCGCGGGTTTTCCGATAGTTTGCCGGACACCGGTCGGTGTCAAAATGTTCACGTCCCGTTCGATTGGCAACGACGGGCTTTTTTGTTCGCGTCGTTTACCTGGAACCTCCGGTACTGTGCAAACGTCGGATGACGGCGTTGTACTCCGGCCAATATACGTGTTACACGAATATTGATACGCGCGTAAGCGATTATAGACGAACGGCCTGCGGGAGCGTCCGGTAGGCCGCACAGCGTCTTGTATTTCGTTAATTCTTTATTCGTTCTTATTTATATTTTATTAATTGAAAGTCGCGATTCGGTACAACGAAAATTTCGTTTAACGGCCTAATATTTATACTAGCCGTACAGTGAAAGGTACACATTCTCGTAACGCCGACACGTCGGTGCCTGCGTTTACATCGACGGGATAAGTGTTACGTCCATTCGTTCGTTGGGCCTCGAGGAACGCGACGATGGTTTTAGAACGAAATACGTAAAGTACGTATAATACCGAAAAAAACGCGCGTACAATTCGCGTCCGTTCCGTTTAACGCGCCAACTAACACGTACGGCGGCAACGAGTAAAGCCTAATCGATTATTCGAACGAATAAATTCGAAACGTTTATTTCGCGTCCGAAAAATCGGCCGTTACTTAGCCCCGACGAGTTGATCGGTCACTCCGAAAAATGATCGTCTCCGATTTCGAAATACTCGTCCCCCTCCTCACAGTAGTTTCTCGAAAGCGACGGACCCGAATTTCTTTCAATCGAAATCCTTCGTTGTTCATGATGCATACGAATTATAATCTACTACGCGAAAATATTAAAATTTTTGAACGGGGAACGGATTAACGTATATATATATACGGCTTATTCATTTGTCGGGGGGAAAGTTTTTTCGCGATTACAAAATCGGCATAATGTCGTAGTTCGCGAAACGAAAAATATCATTTTATATACGTACGTAATACGATTAGGCTTTGTTGATTAGATTTGATGTACGAGAGGGCGAGGTAAAACAACGTGGGGATAGGTCGCGTTGCTCGCCCTTCTCATTAAGGATGACCGGATTTTAAAATCCAAATTTGTAAAAATGTTCGTATTTTCACAATTAACGATGGCGACTCACTGGTCCGAAGTACTGCCCCTTCAGGCATTCCGGGCCAGCGAGGATATTGCCGATATCGTAAAAAAAAAAAAATTCGATTAGGCTAACGAACGGGATTAAAATCGTGTTTCACAGTGGTGAAAGAATTGAAGCAATTTCGAACGTCTACGTAAGTAAAAGAAAACGCGAAGCCAAAAATTTACTTACCGTGTTCGAAAGACGAACGTGTACAAATAAGCGTAATTATTTGTTCGTTCCCAGTTTATAATTACGATGAGAATGTTTACCGCGAGCGTGAAAACTTTTTAACATTTTCTTTCGTTTACGCTATATATATATATATTTATTATAATTGGGAAAGTTTTATTTTCCGTAGAAAAAAGAACGCGTTCGTTATCGGTTATTCGGAATCGCTAACGACAATACGACGAGATTGATCAAATACGGCCGATATCAAATACGTAACTTTTAGTAGTAATTGTCGGCCGGCACCGACGTCTAAGGGGTACCCTTTAAACGGTTCTCCGTACTAAAATCGCCGTACGATCGAAAGCGTTTTGCCAACACATTTGTTCCCGTCCATCGGAAACACCGAATTTCGTGTGATCAAAATTTAGGACGGTTATAACCGAGCGAAGCGGAACTATCACGCGCACTCTGAGTGGTGGTAAAATTAAACGCTCGTATAAAATCGAAAAAATTCCGATAGACGAAAAATCAAAGTTAACCGTACGTTTAAAAATGAATAATCGTCCAACGCTACGTTTGTCGTTCACATTTCGGCTTGGAACGATAATTATGAATTCGGACGGAATATTGCGAGTACGATATCGCGTGAATTAGCGCGAATTCGTTTTCCTTCAAACAAAAAAAGATACACATTTCATCAGAGGTCGTTTTCCACAAATAAATAAAACATCCGTCTATTTCTCAAAAACAATATTTTCTACCGTGTGTTTTCGTCGAAAACAAAAATAATAATAATAAACGCCGAATAACTAAGTTTACGGGTTTCTAACGTCTCTTACCGTTCGGCTATTTATTTTCGTATACTTTTGTGTTACTAAAACAATTTACGATACTTCACGTTATTCCATTTCAGAGTCTTTCCGACCGTTCGATTTGTGTTTATTAAAACGAACGGGTTTTCCGGGTTAAAATTAAGTCAGTCCGTGATATACGTGTAATTCACGGCCTCCCAACTTTATCCGATCGGTTCCGTACCGGTCCAATAATTTCTCCGCGATCGAGATTCTGGCGATTCAAGGGTTGGGTGCCGCTCGTGTCCGTTCGCAATTTTACGTCCTCGAATGTCGCGTTTATACGTTATACGTTTATCCGTGCGTACGGTACGGTACAATTCAGCCGCCGCCACTCGTCATTTACGTACGAGTAAATTTTTGGGTAAACGCCTTTATGTTCGTCCGCGCGTGATGCTTTCGAGAGCTTTTCCGTGGGATATTGAAGAGTCGCAGGATAAATACGGAATCGTCGTTATTTATTTAACGCTACGGTCACGACGAACGACCGTGGAAAATACTTCGTTTTCGTAGAAATACGAAAATAAACGTCTGTCGATCTTCCGAAGGGGTAGACGACCGTGTGCGGAAACGGCTACGGCCGTGAATATACGCGAATTACGTCGGACAACGTTTCGATTCGATTTTCCGTCGTCAGATAAGATGTCCGGTTTAGAGGCTTCGGAATTAAAACTAATAAATACGTACACTTTTATAACGATTGTTTGAATCATCGTTACGAGGTATACGTATAAGATTACGCGAGTGCCGTAATTTAAATAACGTTATTTTCGTATTAATTATGATTGTACGTAATAACGGTAGTTGATCAAAAGTCGTAATTTCGAGGTTTCGGCGAATTTAATACCTAACCATAGGCGTCGTCGACGCTTTTAATTAAAGAAACTACGCGCGTCGAAATTCTTCGTTACGACTATAACGTGTTTCGCGGATATTGGCGCGAATGACTTAAACGGACCGCGATTTACGTATTTAACCGCTACACGGTAGCGTTTTAGTCCGCGTTTGTACACGTTGCGTTCGCCGTGTGCACGCGTTATACTTACGCCGTGTCTACCACGCGGTCGATTTCGAAACGGATTTCGTTTTTGTCGCGAATCGGTCACGTTCAAACGTCGAACGCGAAGCGCCGGCACACCCGCGGCATTTCGCCGTACGATTGTGCAACGTTTGAACGTTTTGCGCGCGTGCCGAACGACGGGTATGGTCTGGACGGGAGCGCTGGAATTTCCGAATGTTATACGAAAATAATATCTCGGTCGCGTACTTTTTCGCGATAAATGAATAAATATATAACGGCCGTTATCCCTCGCGTCATCTGACGTCGCGCCGTAGCAGCGCTACAGCTCGAGACGTCGAGGATTTATCGTTGGTCGTTTAGATACGCGGCGGTAGACGTACGGTCGTTTCTTTGATAAATTCGTTTCGATCCATCATTGACAGAACGTAACGATACGTTTCAATCATAATTCCGTTGTACAAATACGAAATACGCGCCGTATATGGCCGGCGGCGTGGGTACGACTCGTTCCCGGCAGGCCCGGGTGGGGTTTGCGGAGCGGCGGGAAGATTTACAAGATCGTCGTTCGAGCACAGAGGATAGTGTGTTGTTCCGTACGCCGTAGTCGGCGTTTTTACGCCAATAAACGTACGGTACGTTAAAATTATACGAAATACGCGTGGCTGATAAATCGCCGGTAATAGATTAACCGTTCACGGTTTACGTGCTCGGGGTTTCATTCGGAAAACATACTCGGTACCCGAACGTGATTTCGCCGACGTGGCTAATCCGTTCCGGTCGCGTTTTGAAAAGATGTTTGCTTACGTACGTTCGGGCTACGGTACGAAATTAATTAATTCCCGTCGTCGTCACGAGCGAAATTCACCGATGTGTATCTACGCCGAATAATATCGACCACGTACGGAACGGCGGGTTGAAAATTGATACGGCCTTGTAACGGTTAGTTTACGAAATTTTACAATACGCGGGTAGTAGAAAAATAGCGTTCGGGGAGATGGGCCGGCAAGGACGGTGGACGGGAGAAAACGACGCGGAAATCCACCACCGTTAGTTCAAGTAGCCGTTTACAGCGCGGCGAAAATTACGGAACGATCGGAATAAAAGTAGCGGAAAAAATCGTACTCATTTACGACGCGGCTATTCGAAAACGGAACGGATTGGCGATTCGACTGGGTTGTTTTTTTACGTTTTAAATATTTAAAGCGGATAAGAGGGACGGTCGTGAATCGTTTATATTATTCGTCGTGTCCGCCATAACGGCGAATTGTTTATGTTTTACGTATTAATGTACGTACGAACGTGTACGATATTAATCTTGGATCCGTTCGAATCCGATTTTCGTTTTTTTTTTTTTTGTTGACGCGACGTCGCGGTTATTATTCGATAGCGTTCTAGAAAATAATATAATAATAATCGGACGTCGCGACATTATTAATATTAAGGACGAAACGGGCGCGAATTAATTCGTCGGTTCGAAACGCGCGCGGCCAGTCGGCTGGACGACGTCTATTCGGTCGGACAAAAACGAAAACACGACGGCAACGACCTACAAAAGTATCCGCGGGACGCCGCCCCGCGCGAACGCGTAACGTTACACCGTCGCCGTCGTGTCGCGTCCGTCCCGACGTAAAATTAATCGGGAGGTGAGACGGGGCCCCGTTAATCGCCCGTATATTTTTTTTTTCATCCCATTCACCGGTCGGTTTTTGCCCGGGTAGAACGTTGCGCGGACACGACGCAATTAAAAACGCGTATTTAACACGCACGCCGAGGGATCACAGGGTGTGGCCGCTGTCAGGTCCATACGCGTTTGGAGCGCACCCCCTCCCCCCCACACACACACACACAAAGGGATCGTGTTTCTTTTTGCTCGACAATAATATACGCGTCGCGTTATTACGAGGCCCGTGGACTCGCGATATTTTTATATTTATACTGGCTAGGTAAACACCCGGTAGTAGCTTCTCGCTGTATATTCGGCGTCGGACTCGTTTTCCAAATTGAAAATCGCCGTCGAAACGCCGTGTCTCGGACTCGTTCGTATTATTTCAAATTGGCTACGTTTTCGACACAACGGTCCGCGGCAAATGGAATCGTCCGTCGCATACGATTCGACGAATACGAAATTAAGACAACCCCCCTCGCCCCGCACCGAGTTCTATATTTATCGAAATTAATAAAAGGTTTAATTATTAAATTTAATAAAACTTAATACAATTCGTTCGTTAAACGTACGAGTATTCGGCGAATAGTTATTAAATACTCGGCGGCTATTCCCGTTTTTTTTTTTTTGTTATATTTTCGTTTAGAGCGATAAACGAACGAACGTAAATAGTAGAGAGGATCACGTTAACGTCCGTATTCGATAAAAAAGGGTCTATTAATATTTATTTTTCGAACAATTTTCGTTGGAAAACTTCCGGGCTCGGGCTAACACGTTCCGTGTATAAGGCGATTCACGCGCGTTTGGAAATATCGTTTTCGTAAATTGTTCGGCCAATAAGTGATCGCGAAAACTATCGGTTTTCGAGTGTTTACCCCCCCACTCACCCCTACTCACCAATCGTTCATAGTAATTTACTCGGTCGAAATATAGAACACCGGCAAAAGCTACGGTCGTTCTCGTCGCGGCCCTCGTTACATCGAAAATACAAGCGCTCCGTGCGTGGCACACGCGTTATTATTACGCAGGTATATCACTCGGCATCGATCGGTAGCGTCGAGTAGGATGTTCGTGCGCCAAACAAATAAAAGAAAACAACCGACGGACCCAAAAACGTTTCATCCGGCGGTTTTACGCGCTACGCAAATTAATTTAGTCGCGTATACGGAACAATGCCTTCTAGACGCGAATACGGCAATCGACATTATTACAAACGAGTACTTTCAACAAACTGTAATATACAGACGGAGTGACCAACTACGGCTCGCCGGTCATTTATTAACCGGCCCGGCAAAAAAACAAAAATTGAAAAAAATAGTACCTTCGCGTTTTCCTAAAAAATCTGACGTACGTAAACGAATATTAGACACGAGCGTGTGTCGCGCGGCGTTATCGTTATTACGATTAATAATAGAAATAATATTATCGTAATCGTACTTCGATTCGCAACCAATCCATCGCCAATTTAGTTGTTACTCGCGTTATTATGTTGCGTAATTCGTTAAAAAAAAAAAAAACAAAAATCGATTTCGAACATCGCGTTTTCCGAAAACAGACGATTGGTTTTTTTTTACTTTTAGAACGGCTAAATGAAAACGCATGTATAATACTCGCGAAGAAACTACGACAATTTTTAAACGACGATTTAGAATAATCGAAACGCAATTAATCAATTAGATTAATAACCGTATATGTCCGACGAGAAATTCGGTTAGATATTGCGTTTAAAAGGCCTGATGGACCTTTAAAAGGACCGTGCTATTCGTTTTTAGTAGAAATTTTAAATCTCTGGGTCGCCGAGAAAATTTTCGGTTTCTTACGGTCTTTGGTAAAAAAAGATTTACCTTCGCCGAACTACATTATATGCGTGGGATTTTAAGATAATTAACAGTCTACAACGGTGTATAACGCGTGTCCATATTTCGTATTTCGCGGACAAAAAATGTACTCGGCCGCGGTCACGGTCCGGATAGCGCGCGTTTAAGCGAGAGCGCGAAATGTCGACGCGCGTCGTTTCCACGTTGCGGCACGGGCGCGAATCGTTGTAAACGTGTTTTTTCGAGCGTTTTCGACGTGGACAATAGGCCGGGACCGGAATCCGAATAGCCGAACAATAATTTTGCGCGTGGAGTCGAAACAAAAGCGCGCGTACAAAACGCGGTGTGTTATTGGCGTTATGTTACGTCAATACGAACGATAAACGACGTTATCGCGCGGTTAATATTTAGGTCGTCCGATCGTTCGCCGGTAGCGTCTAAAGTCCGTCGATCTTTGAGTTTACACATTTTCGTAATCGGCGCCGCCGACGTACGCGCCGGTAAAATTCCGAACAACGATAATAATGGTAACGTCGGATAACGATTCGCTCGGTTCGTCGAACTTTGTGAATTGCCGGCGCGGGTCACGACGACGGAAAGGTTCGGTGCGCCGGAACAACGACGCGGCCGCGATGACAATACCGAAAAAAAAAAAACGTACACAAACGAACGTGTAATATTCTAAACGCCGACCCACGTGTATCGGCCGGTGGCGGCTGTTCACCGACGGGAAATTATTATTCTTATTATTTACGCCGTAACGAGTACCGTCGTGCGCTATAAATGTTATCGGCGATCCAAAAAATACTATACGTTTACTCCAAATCTTTTACCGCGTCTAAGGTGTTAGACTTTTTAAGGTTTAATACCTCGGCGGTGTACGCGCGCTATCCGTAGTTTTTGTTTCGGATCGCAAACGGACGCGTTACTTAAATCATCCCCCAGGAACACGATGGCCGAACATAGACCGCGTCAATTCTTTTGACTCGGGCTACAACGTTATTAACAATTCGGCGTAGGCTATAATTTTCACGTTTTCGACAAATAACGATTATCGCGTGGCGAAAACGACGAATTCGGTGTATTCGCGCGCGTTCTAAGCCGAAATCGAATTTGGGAAATTACGACGAAACAATATACGTTTATATACGGGAATTTATTTACGTGCTAAATATACTAATCAGCGATCGGTACAGCGAACGAATAAACCGATAAGTTTTTGTCGAATAACGCGGGAAACCGACGAGGCATTCACACGTTGGGCGTGTACGTTCTCTCGATCCCGAGAATACGCGGAGTAACGTTGTGTATGTATGTATATATATATATAAACGTTCGGGACGTGGACGAGGTGGCGTCGTTGAATAACGAAAAGAAATCGACGGACGAAATACGTACGGGAATTGAACACGAGTGTTGTCGATAATATTTACCGTGGACCGGCCCGATTCTCGGAACCGCGCATTAAAAGGAATTCGAGATCAATACAACGAATAACGACGACTATTTCGATACGAAACTTACTTTTAACGTATAATAATAATAATAATAATAGCGGTGGCCGTACGGACGTGACGTTGACGGGACTGTGACGAGCGAACAATAGCACGGAATAAAAATAACCGATAAAAAGCTTTTTAAAAAGAATCGGCAAATATTGAATCGGTCGGTATCCGTTTATAAATAACAAAGCGCCGGCACGTTCGGCGATTCGGAAAACTACTACGCTACACGCGCCCCAAATACTGTGGACGGCGTTACGGAATTACGTAAAAGCTCGAACGTTTCCCGCTGATCGGAAAGTGACGGACGTTTTTTATTTTTTTAATAATAAATACGATCGTCCCGTTATAATTACGGCCAACTACGCCGTTGTTTCATTTACCCGTTGGACCGATTCTGTTCTACGGACGTACGAATTATAACGACACGCGTTTCGGCCGTGCGGTTTGTAGAGTGAGCTTAGGATCCGCTGTCGCGCGAAATTCCGCGACCGCTTTCGGCGAACGTTATTATTAATCTACTCGATTCTGAGCGAAAATTACCCAAACGAAATTCGTTCCTAACCTAACGCCTTGTTTATTTACTATCCTGGACTAGTCGTTACGTTTGTATAAAACCGCGGTAGTGGCGAACGAGTTAAAATCAACGTAATTGCGGTGTCCGTCGCGCGGTTATCGAAACATTCGGAAACAAAAAAACCTAGAGAAAAATAAATTACGGTCCGATTTGGCCCCTAAACCGATTAATATTTCGACGTAAAATGGCGTTTGTCCCTCTTTTACGGTCAGTTTTACACGTCAGCGAGGAAGGAGGGGCCGTGCGTTATGTCGATTCTAACGGTCGTTATTCACGGACGGACATAAGCGCCCGAGACTAACGTTTCGTCGGCAACATAATCGAAAGCTCGTGCGCGCGGTTCGCATCTCGAAAGGCACGAAAAATGTACGTCGGGCGGGTCGCGAAATTTTCGTCATTCGTCTCCGTCTGCGAATCGAACTCCGCCCGTTTCGCTAACTATTCGATTGTTTAGGAATCAGAGTCGTTTCGGTTAACCGCGGGGTTAATTACCGTCGTTTCGGGGTTTTCGTCCTTTCCCCGTACACACACACACACACATACGCGTGTCCCCATTATGGTAAACTTTTCGGCACGAACTACGCGCGTATTCCGGTACACTGTACGTTATTATTCGATTACGATACGGCGACGACGTGGATTGCCGTGACGTTCGTTCGTTACAACAAAAAAGAACCACTCGTCGTCGCCTAAACCTTTTTACAACGTATATATATATATATATTCCTCGCGAATCATACCCCTTCCCCTTCCTTCCTAATGTCGCACGTCGGCTTCGACTCCGACTAGTTTATCGCCGTGTTTTTCGGCCGCCGCCGCGTTCGTGGCTACATAAATATCTATCGACAGGTCCGCCGCCGCGTCCGTGATAGTTTTGCGGACGATAACCCGAAGGACGGACTTATTACTATCACTACTACTACTACTACTACTACTACTACTACTACTACTACTACGTTTTCGTGTAGCACTACCTCTCGCCGGTCTTCCGTTCTCCTTCCACGCGACGGCGGTGGCGAGCGGAGCATAACGTTATCCGAACGCGTCTCTAAACACACACACACACACACACACACACACACACACACACACACACACACACACACACACACACACACACACACACACACACACACACACACACACACATATACACTCGGTTCAAGGCTAAGGAAAAATTTCCGCTGGTGGTGGTTGTGTGCGGCGGGTGGGGAGGGTTCAGGTTCAACCGTTTTTCTCGTTCGGAATACAAGAAAATGTTTTATACGGACACCTTTAAATAATTGCGCGTTACGAGAACCGGGAATGGGGGGGGGTGAAGGGCGGAGAATGACGCGAAAACGTGTTAAAAATACGCGCGCGGTTACGGTTTAGAAAAACGGTCGACAAATACGGCGAGCATAAATTACGGCGTTTCGTTTTGACTCCCGAGAGTAATATCCGAACGACGCGGTGAAAATGTTCGGTAAACAGTAATCCCTGAAACTGACGGACGTAAGTAGTGCAAATAAACGTGCGCGGAAATGAGTTATCGTATTTTCGATACGAATATATATCGAAACGCGAATAAAAAACGCGCCGCGTATTCTTTCGAACGTACGAATAATAACACGAAGTACGGCGGATAATCGTTTAGAATTATTATTATACGTTACGTGCGCGAATTACGAAAAATTTTTTACTTCGGTCAACGTAAAAAAAAAACAAAATAAAATACTCGAAAATACTTAAAATGCAATTTTACGTACGGAACCGTTGGGCCGTAAAATATATTTCCGGTATAAAAACGAGCTACGTGTTCCTGACCAACCGATAAAATGACGGTAATGACGTCCGCTCCAGTCGCGGCGATACGCAATTTTTAATTAGTTACAACTTTTTTACGTTTACGTTTTACACTATTCGACCAATGTTAGGACGTTTTCGTTCGATACTTCGTCGCTTTCCTCTTTGCACGGATAAGAAACGCATATAAGACGGACAATCGCACCGATGTCGACGGTACGAATTAATGTTAAACGATCTCGAATAGTTCTCGAAGCGTTTTCTCATTTGGAAAAAATGATCCGAAAACGAGTTTTATTATTTATTATCCGCGAAACCTTCGCAATATTCGCCCGAAATGTCCGAACGTGTCGAGAACACCGATCGATCGATTGGACGTCGCCGTCGAAATGGCGAATTTCGTACGAGAAAAACACGCGGTAATCGTATTTTCAACGTCTACGATCGTCGTTACGAACGTTCGTAAGCTCATTTCCGAAACCTATTTGCGGAACTTACTTTCGGGTCGTGGAACTCGTTTTTCGAAAACTCGAATTTTACCGAACGCGGCTTACGAAAAACAAATTCTATTTTTAATCGATTTCACTCGGAAAAACAAATGACCGGTCATCGGGCCGTTCTCGATTTTCGAGTACGCGTAAAAAAGCGTTTAGCGTCGTCGAAAACGGATTATCGTGTACACACACACATCCACGTGTTGTACAGGACGCCGGAATTGTCGACAGTAATAATTACACTCGGACGCGCGACGATACGACGGTTCTATAAAAAATACGCGTTTTATATACCGGAACGGTCACGAACGTTAACACGGAATGGGGTAAACGGTCGGTAGCGGAGCCGTATTATTCCGTAAATCGTGTACTCGACCCGCGTTGGAACATTTAACACGCGAATAACGCGAAAAACGTTTCGCGGAACGGATATACAGTTCCGTACTGTAAATATTATTATCGGCGAGGGTTATAATTATTTGCCGAACGTATCGTTTATTCGCGCCGTCCGAAAAACGCTCGTTCGGCCGGTGTGCGTATAATTAGAACCGATCGTATTTTCCGCCACGTTTCGACGGCAGAACTCCGAATGTTTCCCGTACGCCCGTTTCGTTTGCAAACCGCTCGCGCCCCCTCCCCCACCCACTCACCATCCGCCAACCAGGCCGGTACGAAATACGCGAGTGATTTTAGGGTAATTCGAAACGTCGGCGACGCGTCTTATTAACGTCGTTATTATAATAATCGGGCGTCGTCGTTCCGATTATAATTCGTCGTTCCACGCGACAAAACAAATATCGCGCGTAGGGGACGCGAACGAACGCTTCTGCGGTTATTACCGCGTCGGTGACCGGACCGGCGGACGTTCATTCGCTAACGCGCGCGTTAATAAACCTTTTTACGCGATTCGGAAACGAAACCTCGGTGTAACAACGACGCCGGGTTTTGTCGGCGAGGTCCAAAGTCGTTTCCAAGTGGTAATTACCGCGGAATATAACGGACAGTCGTAAAACGCGCCGCTACGGTACAAACGCGAATCGCGTACGTACACGCGCGTTCAGTTACGTTCGAATATCACGTTTCTATGTCGCGTCCTCGACCGCGTTTCGCCTTAGGTATCCGGCAAAATCGTTTATTTTACGCGCCGTCTGTTTCGATAAATTCGATCGTACGCGATACTATCGCCGCGACGGCTACTGGTCGGAGTCGAGACGGACGCCGGGGACGTTTCGGAATTTCGGTCAATTTCGTGCCGGTTGTCGTAGGCCAGTTTAGTCGTGGGCGTCCCCCGAAGAGTATTTCGAATCGGCCGCGCTAATCGTGCCGCGCGTGTCCTACCGTATAACGTTAATAATATACGCGTCGGTGTCGTGCCCGTACGGGTTATAATCGTCGTCGCCATTATCGAACGGGATATCCTTAATAATAATTGTACGATTTTTTCGCTTTTCGAGAATACCGTCGAACGAGAGTATCACGGCCACACGGCGTAATTACTATCGAAACAAACTATATGTATATTTATAGGCGATCGTTATTTATTACCCGCCTGACGTAGAATACGCGAGAAATTATACGGTAGGTATGAAACGGATTTTTTTCGTTTACCTCCTTCGTTCCAATTCGATTCAATCAAACAAACGGTTATTACTCGCGTACGTTTTATTAAAGAACGTGTGTTGTAGTAATAGTAGTAGCGGTGATAGTAAACGCACGCGTTCTATTCCGCGCCATTTTGTTCGACATTAAACGACGCGAATAAAGGGTGGCGAATCGCCGATATTACTTTTTTAGCGCTTCGTTATTCAATTACATTGTCGTAGCGTGACGCGTTGAGTACCCGTACAAATAGACGGCCACGGCGAATACGATTTTTACGGCGAGACCGAGGCTAGATATGTATGCACGGGCTAGCGCGAACAATTCGATAAATAACGTTTCGGATCCGAGTCGTCGCGGGCGTAATAATTACGCGGACATAAAATTATAATCGCGATCGTCGCGTTATTACGTTAATAATAGTCATTTTATCGAGACGTTCGTTCTTTTCGCGCTCGGTCCGTATGGAAAACCATTACGGTTGCCGCACTCGACATACATACAGATTACGTACCTCCCCGCGTTACCTCAACGACCCCGGGCAACGTTCGCGTTCTATTCGCGTAATACGAATTTACTCGACGATATAACTCGGCAGCGTACGCGCGCGCGTAATAATAGACCGCACCGATCGCACCTACCACCGGCGTCGGGTCCGATAAGAAATCGTTAACAGCGTACCGCCGTCGACGCAGTCCGTCCGTGATTTCGGTGCCGAAAACTAAACGCTTTTCGCGATTACGAAAAATACGAAACAAATATTTCCGGACGTCTTTTACGGAATTCCCCAGTTAATTCGTGGCCCGGACGCGTTACTATTCCGAGGCGGGCCGCGTTACGCGGCGATTAAAAGCGAAACCGAATACGCGAATAATTAATAAAAGCGCGGCGAAACGTCGTTCGGAAAAACGAACGATCGCTCGGCGGTATTTAACGATAAATTCGATCGGCGGCGGGAACGGACCGCCGTCAGTATCGCGCGGGAATACGAGCGGTCTTCTCGGAAACGATTCTAATTAATATATCGTTCGGGCCTCTCTCTATTCGTTACCCTTTTATGCTCCATGTCGACGTACAAAATTAACGATAGGAACGGCGAGCGACTTTCGTTAGTCTGCCCCCCATCCCACCCGTGTAACGTAGAAACGTCGACAGTACCGTGTTCTTCGAAACCGCGCCGTTAATAACCTACGACGAAATAAACACGATAATAATAATACCGTCACGATAAACACGGGCGCGTGATACACTACGGTTTTCGTAAAAACGTACCGACTCAATTTTATGCTAAAACGACGCGTTATAGACGTCTTAACATCGGCCATATATATATATATATATATATGCATTCCACCCAACCGCCGGCCTCTTCGGCCATTATCACGTGTATTACGTTGTCGTTTGGTTAACCGACGGTATCGCGACGAATAAAGTCACCATAATTTACCGGTAATAATATTAACCGTCGTTGTTCGCCTACACTAAAGACGACCGTTATAAATTGTGGCGTACGCTTGGAACAGACGAAAACGGTTGAAATCGTTTGGATCACGCTTCGTATTTATCGACTTTACGAAAAGTAAAATAATCGTAATCGTCCAGAAAAGATCGCGTCGATTTTCCACGGATGTTCTAATACGGCCGATGTGTACGTCGCGATTAATTTTCGCTTACACGACGGCGCGCCGTCGTATAATAATTATTCTCGTGGAATTACTTCGAGGTACGTTTTTCCGGACCCGTCAAAGGTCAAACAAACGAGAGAGAACGTGTATTAATGTTATATACGCACATTAGACGACGGTTATAAGTATTATAAAATACTATTTTGATTTTGAAACGAACGGAATGGAAACGTACACGTATATATATTCTCGGCTAGCGGAATTCGAAGTCCGATAGTAGAAAATCGAGTTGTTTCTATACGAAGTCGGGCGTGAACAATAATAACTCGCTTGTATTTCGTAAGTAACGAATACGTTGAGCATCATTTTCTGACGATTTATCGTCGTTTTTAAATTTACGACCGTAATAGTGTACGGACAATAACGCGCCCGGACGAACGTAACGAGATGAGTGTCCCACACTGTGAACAAAGTTTTTTTATATTTCTCTCTAGAAAAAACCGCTCGACTTCGGTTTCGGACGTATACGAATTGACGCGTAATTTGGACGTACGAATCGCACGTACTCGTGCGTAAACGACGTGTGCACAATGGTTAACGTACGGGCGGTAAATAGTATAAACAAACGACGAAACGGAACGAAATCGTGTAATCTCGTTATTAGTGTTGCGCGTACCTACGGCCCGTGTTGGCGATGAAATTATTAAAATCGAACCGACCGACGATGGAACGCGGTATAGAATTGTACGTAAAGTGCTAGAGAGTACGAACGAGAATCTGTTAAATATAAATGTTCGCCGATGGTGATGAATAAAACAACGCTATCCTACGGCGTTTTTTTTTTTATTCAAATAGCTGCAAACAAACAGTATATTAAAGCTTAACATATAAAAATTAAAGTAAATATACTAAGGAACTAAGAGCAAAATTATATAAAACAAGAATAAAATACAATGAAGCTATTGTCTACAATGCAATTAAATCCTACGGCGTTATTAACGCGTATTTATTACGCGCGTAGACGAGAAAAATAAAATCGAAAATCCGACGAAGCGAACTGCGTTCGTTTCGAACGAACGCGATAATTTTCGTTCGCCGGTGTTACGCTTAAAAACGATAAAACTGTTCGACGTTTATCTATTCTTATAAAGTTTTTCAACGGGCCCGGCAGGGACCATTATAAACGTCGTCCGATATTCGCCTATTCGAATATCAACGGATTTAAACGTTTATATCGCGCGACGTACTAGTTTATAGGTTTTTATATATTCGTGTAGTACGTTTGAAAATACGATAATGCGTTTTGCGTTTACGACGTATTCGAATTTCGACCTTTTTTGAACGCGAATAGATTTTACGAAATTATTTTCGATTATTCGTACGTAAAATCTATGTATATAAACTAATGTCGTTTGGATATCAAATATATATTCCAATATTCGTTTTTACGCGTTATTCGTGTTTACTTATTGTGTACGACGAATGACAGCTGTTGAGGTCTCGTACTCATGTGCTCACGGTTAAAACGTTTATACTCGAAGCGGTTGTAAAACTATAATAATTACGTTAAAAATCCGTAACGACAACGAATCAATAACGAGTACGAAAATTGTTTGTTTCGTCTATCGTCGAGTTTTCGTACCTCGAGAAGAGTGGCGACTTTTCAATAGTAGTAATCACCGGCGAAGGGTGTTAATATAACGCCGGGGGGCTGATAATTAATATCGGCGACGTATATACGTAGGCCAATACTACGCGCAAAGTCGCTGGCGATAATTTGTAACCGTTTTACGATTTATTTACCGACCGAACAAAAAGCCGTCGTTTACGTTTCGCGTATTACTTACAAAAATAATTCTGATCGCCAAGTGCGTACGAAAATCGTACCGAGCGACAATGTTAACAATTAAGGCACCCGAAGGAAATGGCCGTCAAATGTCGGTATTTATCTGCGCGGTGCATCATAGCCGTCCAAAAATTATTATAAAGCACAAGGACAATCGAACGTAGTTTTTTCACGAAACTATAAGCGTATTGCTTCGTTATTAAAATTTTTAAAATCCGACAGGTTAATTAACGTGATCGTTTTCTTATAGTTTCGTATTATTATTAGTATTAATCGCGATAAATTTTATCTCGATATAGTACGGTGATGTAACGTTACGACATCAAGTCGACGAGGTCAATTATTAACGGTTCAACGCAAACTACGACGATTATACAGCGATATTTCCGAACGAAAAATCGAAAATTCCGTTTTGTGTACACAAAATGAAAACCGTCGAACATTTTTATTAAATTAAGCACGAATAGACAACGACGTTCGCGTGCCCGTGTTACGCGCTACGGGAAATAATGGGATAATTACGTTAAATTCAGTCTAGTCGTAAATACGCGTTTAAGTAGGTCACGTCGATGAAGAAAATGAGCCGAGACATCGGAATATCGCGCGTAATTATTGTTTAAAGAGAATAGTTTATTTGTAGCCTGGGGACGGCCGCGCCAGTACGGCCGGTCCGACGGGCCAAGTGACGGTCGATATTTCGTTTGATGTTAATTCCGAATAGTAACCTCGAATTTTTCTCTTTGCCGGTGTACTTATGCTCTAAATGGAGCTCGTAACGAATCATTTTCGGCCAAATACGTATTATATATATATATATATATATATATATATAGCGATAGCTCGTGGAATATAGTGTAACGCGTTTATTTTTCTTTTCAAATTTAAAAATTTTAAATTTTAAAGAAAATAACACTCGTTGCCGTACAGGTTTCTGGGCAAAAGTTCGTGAGCGCGATAACGATAAGACATATGTTCTTCTTAAATTTACGTTCTCGGTGATTATCGATTGATCCAAATAATCGACCGAATTGAAATAACTACCGAAAATGCGAAACCGTTTTTCGTACTAATAACGGGTTACTTATATCTCGCGTTCTTTTAAGAATACGATTAAAACTCGTATCGGGATAACCGCGCGCGCTTTTATCTGAGAGGAAACGTCGGTCTACTTTGGTTTGAGATGGCGACTCCCTGGTACGTCAGCAACCGTACCTTGCATAATGATCTCAACGTTCTAACGCTTACAACACTTGCGTCTTACTATTATGGTAAACTCTATAGAATGCCCGCACTCGTGCAAATCCTCTCGTTTCAAATCTAGACTCGGTTACAGTACTTAATAATCCTCCTCATCCTCTCAATCGAAAGTGGCCGCGTGATCTTCTATCTTAACATAACGTAATGCCTTTTTACTATCTCAAAAAAACTTAAATTGGAAATAACGTCAATGGATGCTTTCTTATCTCACGTTTTCAAACCAAGTATCCATTATCATATTTACTCGTCGTATTTTTCAGTATACAGATTTAAAATTTTTTCTATTTTTAATAAAAAAAAATGGCGAAAAATTCGATCTTACGTACACGTCGATGTTAATAATCCGTACGAACAGCGCTTATTTGGTTGTTAACGTGTTGAACTCGTCGATATCAATTTATTACATTCATTACAGTAACCTTATTCTAAAACGAATCGATTTTCAATCATCTAAGTGCGTTAAAATCGTATTGTTAAAATCGAACGATTGAATATGCTTGATGTCCCGAGCCGGGCGTCTACGTTATTGAAATGGCGATAATATAAGAATGACCGGGAATTAGAATGAAGCGTTAAATTACAACGTCGACGAAAAATGTAAAACGCCATAATAATTTTAAGCGTACATCGAAAATTACTTTAATTTTTCACGTCGTATTAATTTATCGAAAATTCGACAACGTAATCGTAAAATTTTGCATTTTCCTATAACATACCGATGTTATTGTTGTTCACGTGAAAACAACTAACACACACACACACACACACACACACACACACACACACACACACACACACACACACACACACACACACACACACACACACACACATATATATATATATATATATATAGTATTAGAGTATCAGATTTGGCGAACACAATAACTTTCATTCTATTCGAAATGTCCAAGTTTTTTTATCTTGTAAACGGTTGCCAGAATCCAGTGATACAATGATCATTTTTGTTTGGGTGGTTTTCCTTTAATAAAAACAAAACGTTTAGTTTTCTCGCGTAAACCGAAATAGGAATATTTACCAAAGATTAGTCGTTGATTTTAAACAATTTACAATGTACGAAATCGTTAAAATTTTACTACTCGACAACATCGATTGATTTGAAAAATGTCTCGACTTAATAACCGGTGGAGCGTCCAGCAAGTGTTCTTTCGAGATTTCACGTTCGCGAATATAATTACGTTTAATCCACGGCAGGCGTCGATTTACAAAAAAGCCATTTTTCATCAAACGAGAAAAAAGTAGAAAATAATTTTTTGTTTTTCTTTTCGAAATTCTTCCTAATTCAAAATAAATTCAATACGAGTTTATTATGAAACGTAAGAATTAAGCGAAGAAGAAAACTTCGAAATATTCATTATTACGAAGTTATTGCGTTTGTTAGATCTCCGTAGGATATACGATATACTGTATACGATAAAATTCGAACAAATCGTATTTTATATAAAACAACGTTGGCGCCGAGTTATTAGATTCCGTTATAAACACGTTTATTATTAAATTGGACACGAGGTGAACCGTTCGAACATACATTTTCATATCATTTAAATTCTAAAAGCTTTCGCAGAAACTTATAAATTTAAAATATAAAGAAACTTTTTAAACTCGAATATTATAAAACTTTCCCGATTCGTTCATTATCTACTCGTATAGTGCATATTATTAAAATGCAATTATGATAATATCAAAACTTGTACCTTCAATCCCATTAGAATATTATTAAAAAACAGATTCCGGACAAATAACGTAATTTAAAAACAATTTCGTATCAAGTCGGAAAACTTAAAACTGACGGCGTCATATAATATTCTTAACATTGACTGGGACTCGATCCGAAATACGTCTTTAATCATTACCGCGAACATTGTCGAAAGTTAGATGGGCGCGGCTCTCGAAAGTCGACAATGTTATTCGTACTACCAGATCGATTTGTTACCGTTCGAAAACGTGAAAAACTTACGAATCGAAACGAATGAAAACGCCGACGTTTTTTCACGTTAGCCTCTGGCGATCGTTGTCGGAATTTTTCGTTAATCGTTCGCGATAATAAATTAACAGCGTTTCGCGATTTATTGGAATATTTACTAAAGTAGTTATCGTAGAACGCCAATCGACCTGACGGGTGGAATGGCGTAGAATTGTTCGCGAAATAAAAACGAAAATATCGGTTCGGCGACATTTCCGAAACGGAATGAGTTTCGCAAAATTCGTAATAATCGGTTGAAAACAGCCTTAGCTACGGCATTGGGTGGTGCCAAAAACAATTAACCTAGAAAACATTTGGACGGCCGAGTGTAGCTCGTGATGGAATCGTCTTACGAATATCGTCTCGTTTAATTGATTAAATATAATACAACAACGCGTTATTCCGGCGTATTGTTGTCGTAAGCGATCTAATATACGAACGGGTATTGCGAATTGCTGGGAAAATGAATCATCGTGATTTCATTGTCGCAATAGAATGAACTTCAATTCAAAATTGGCGCGCCTTACCCACGCTGGTGTGAAACCCAATTAAACGGTCGGCGTTTCGTGCAAAGCGTAGCGTTTCGTGAAATGCTTTTACTTCAACAGTCGCAGACTACGCGTAATAAGCGAAAATTCGCGCCTGTACGGCGCTATTTAATTATACCGACTGAAATAATAATTATTGAAATTGGCCGTTTGTTGTTCGGGTGTCGACGTGTATGGAAACTGATATTCGAACGGAAATAGGAAATGGCAACGAGAACGAATCAGCGACGGGCGGATTCGACGAACACTACGAACGCCGAGAGGTCCGCCCTGGAATTTCGTCAGTAAGACGACGACGCGATTTCGCAAAGGAATATATCGCGATTAGGAAATATTCGCGAGACGCCCGCTGAGTATGTGTAGTAGTATTCCCCTGTACGTTATTGCCGAACGCGCGTGTCCGTTGTTATCCGTACGCAACACGCGTTCGATTCGTTTGTTATAACGTTTTCGTTATTTCGTTCTTTTTTAATTTAAGAATCGTAATTCGTTGAACGTGACGACGACCTAATTGCCCGCGTAATTTTCGCAATCGTTCGCGTATGCGCCAATTATCATCTACGTAAACGTACGTGGCGCGATTATTTTCGCGCGATTACGCGTCCTTGATAGAGTCAAAGACGATCTTAATTTATAAGGAGTGTCGAGTGGAAAGGAGGTAGCGGCTCGCAGAGAGAAGCATAGGAAGATTGTGGGAGCGGAAATGGGCCTAAATGGTCTGGAATAAGCCAAAAACGAAAATATATATATATTACGCGTTCTTACGTGAAATTGAACGTTCAAAGCGCGTCGGGTTTATCGATACCTAACGGCGCCACGAGTTAGTGCCTACCGTAGTATTCGTACGTACAACGAATCGCTCGAATAATAATTATAACACTGTCTGCGCACGCTTTCTCGCGAAATCGACGACGTTAAATATTAACGAATATAATCGTAAAGATAGTATAATATATACAGATATAAAACGACGTTAGAAATCCTAAGTGTCGGTTTTCGAGTACTTATATACGAGGTGTATTCAAAATGTAATGGGGGGGGGGGAGAAATTTTTTTAATTCGTGGGTTTGGAGTGTTTGATCGTTAACATTATTTTTCGTTATTGTATTGACACGTTCATCCCTGAAGTATGATACAATTTTTGGCCGTATTCGTTGTTTATTTTTTATGTGGTAGCTGCAAAGGTTAGACGTGTTTTTACAAGCTCGGCGATTTTCGTTCGTTAAGAAATCGAAGAATTTGTAATCAATTTTGCGCGAAAAAAACATGAAATAAAGTGTAACAATGTGTGTGTGTATATATATATATATATATATACGTAGTGTTCGAGGATCGATAAAAAAAAATCTAGCGATATTCGAAAACACGACGACGTGGTGCAATATCGTTTTGTGGTTACTTGGCGTTACGAGAGAAATGGGAATAACGGATATACGAATCAGGTTCCTCCGTAACGAAATAAGAACGACGCTCGGAACGGATTTGTATACGGCGCGTAAACGTAAAAAACGATAATCACGATCGCCGACCGACGTTTATAAGCGGAACGACTGTTCGGTGTAACGTGTACGCGCGCGTGTACCAGGCACTCGAATTACTACGTCTTCAAAGCCCCCGGGGAAATTTTTTTTTATCACCCCTCCAAAAACTGATCGCGCGTTATGTGTGTCCCGAACGAAAACGTCCCGACCTTGGCCTATGCTTCGATTCGTACGTACGCGCAAGATTCGACGCCGAGCGTCGTTGAACTTTGTGCGGCGCGCACGACGCCGGGGAGGTGTAAACGCGACGCGGTCGAACGTCGCCTACGGGCGACTACTACCGCGCCGTATTATTATTAATAAGTCGAGGGGACGACGACGAGGCGCGGTGTTTGGATAAGGGTCGGGAAAAGTATAGTTCCTTTATTTCTTGCTCTTTTCGTAAAGCGTATGACGCGAGTCGACTGATTGGAGCGGGCCGAACTTCTTCCGATTTTTTCAAATATCGTAAAATGACGCGCGCGTTTCGAGAAACGGTAACGAGCCGCGTGGATCCACGGTTCAAGCGCGGCGCTTGGACGAAGATTTATCGGTTAAATAAAATAAAATGTTTCGAAATTGAAAACCGACGGCAAACGTTCGAAAACCGATTTTCGGCGACGCTGTAAATAACAAATCACGATTGGCGACGAACGCGGAAAATATTGTCGAAAATAAAAAGCGTAAACATTCACCGTGAACTTTCAAAAAAACAAAAAAACTACGACGATAGGCGTCCGCGTTGGAAACGAAAATATTTTAGCGGTTTCTTATGGGTTTTCGGTCGTTTTCGATTTCGCTTACGAACCGAAAAAAATCGAAGAACGCGTCAAACGAAATACCGATCGAGAAACAATTTCGAAATATTAAAACGGGTTTCTTTGTTATGCTGAACACCCGATCGATCTTCACACGGGACAGTATTCGTGGACAAAACAAAAAACAAAACGCGTTATTTCCTAGAACCAATTCGTGTCGTCCGGAATCTGAAAACGAATAACGATTTTTATTCGCAAATCCGTTTTTGGGCGGAAACCAAAGGAACCGAGAAAGAGACAATATTATTATCACTCGTTGAAATTCGAAATACTGTTTAATCAATTATTCGCTTCGTTTATATGATCGTTCGTCTATTCGTTTATTTATATTTTATTACTTTAGTTTTATTTTGTCGTTAGTTTATCGTTTCGTATCGAATGATAGTGTGTGTGTGTGTGTGTGTGTGTGTGTGTGTGTGATGTGCCTTACACGAGGAAAAAAAATTCGTGAATCCACTAAGACGGTATTTATTCGTAATGTCGTAACGATTCGAGTTGTTAATTTGTTTCTATCGGTCGTTTATAAAATGATTCGTTTTCGCGGAGTTTTATCTCGTTTATTAAATTTCCTTATATTTACGTACGACAATATTAATATCGCAACGTTATATGTTATTAATATGTGCGCGCGTTTACTATGTATCGGTAGCTTGTTTTCGGAGAAAACGTTTCCGTATATTTACGCGTTACGTATACAGAGCGAGCAGGTATGCGCGACTGTAGGAAACGTAACTCGTTCGGATCGTTTTCGGTAATTCGATTTGGAATTACGCGTAATATCAAAATGATAAAATTGAACGGCCAAAGTTAAACGACGAGACGGAAGCAACGGAAATAGTAAAAAAACGAAATGTCCAATATAGCGAAATAACGAATTCGGGATTGTATTTTTCCCGAAAATAAATAAACGACGGCGGGCGGCGCGCACGCGTCGTTGCTTCGTATATTTTTCATATTACGTTCCGAGCGAGATTTTTCTTTTTTACGATCGTACGAATGTTCCGAAAGTTTAGCGTACGTATATATATATATATATTTAATTTTCGATTTTCTCGGCAACGGTCGCGCAAAATATTCGAAAGCCTTTCCCGCGATTAAAGTATTAAAAATAAGTCGGTTCCCTTATTCGAACGTACGTTCCGAAAAATCTTCGACGCGTTTCAAACGATTTCATTCTCTCGCGGCACATACGTTTTTATAGAACGGAAACACGAATTTCGGGCGAACGGCAATTCGTCCGATCACAATCTATGATATATACACATTGGTCGAGCGGTTAATTTGTTCGCGGTGTATTCCGCGTTCGCGCCTATTAAACGGCGATAAATAAATGGCACGAGAAAACGTACAGAGAAACGCGACGAACAACGTACGAAGCGCTGGGCGGTTGATAACGATGATTATTATTATTATTCCGTGTCCCGGTGTTTCTGTTTACGAACCGCAATCCGACGATTATTCGATGACTTTGCGCGAACGACGTTACATACATACAACGACATGGCGTTGCGTTCCGATCGACACGATATATTTAGATTTACTTACGTACGAAACGACACGAGTGGTACGTTCGTGAGTTACAGGCGCGTAGGCGGTTCGATTTTCTGACGGACACGGTACGCAATGGAGAAATCTAACGCGGCCGCCGGACTCCGTCGCGGTTATAATACGGACTCGCGTTATTATTGTCGTAATATATACGGCGTTATGTATCGGAGGAACCCTGGAACGTTCCCTCGTATCGTTTCGGACGTTGAGTAATTATTTTCGGCGGTCCCGGGACGAACAAAGCGATCGGCCGACTTGATCGATTGTAAGACGCCAGTTGATATAATACGCGGCGCCGCCGCCGCTAAAAATGGATCGGTTCTCCGAGAAATACGCGGGAGCGGTAGAGGTAAACGAAAGAAAGTCATCTATCATTCACCTCCCCGCCTATTGCAACCGTCGTCCTTAAGAGCCTCCGGTGTACAATATAAATATATATATATATATATAGTATTAAGTATTCGGTCTCCCCACGACGTTATATATTTCATGCCACATAGGATATAAAACCTTTTGATCTGTGACGCAAAAGCAAACCACGCGTGTCTAATTATCCGTCGCGCGGTGTTGACGTTATATATATATATATATATATATATATAAGTAAACACGGGCGCGCCAAGTGTGAAAAAAATCGTCCCGGCATTTTTTACAGTTATACGTATCTAACGTTACTGATAAAAGCGTTCGCCGTACATAATATATATATATATATATATATGCATAGAGAGTGACGGCCGCGAAACTTATTACGGACGTACGTAACCACAAACGACTACGATAATATACGACGTTCGGTCTTAATTTTTTTCGCGTTTATTGTTCTTCATTTGCCCCCTAACCTCAGTTAGGGCTTCGTGCGTAATTGTCGAAATCGGAATATTATTTACAAACGATGCGTCGTCTCCGAAAACGCTTTTAATTTCACGCGGACGGGTTTTCTTCCGATAATCGAAACGAATTGGCATCAATATCGGCTTCCCCCTCCCCTCCCCAACGGGTATCCAGAGCCGTGAACGGGCACCGTGCAAAAACAAGTCGACGATATTTTCCCGTTAAATAACGTTTCGATTCGTTCTTAAATCGTCCGAAGGTATATTTTCCATTGGGCGTTATACACATTCGGCCGCTTGATTTGCCGCGAGTACTATTTCCCCGATAATATTTTATTATCGTCGGCGAAGTTTTCGAACGTTTTCGATAATTTTGTTTATCTTCCAATATACGCGCGGGATATACGAGTGTGTTTGTTCGAAAATATTTTCCATCGCACACGTTCGGAGTCGCGTACTTATCGTCGTTAAGTACGCGTTATTAAATAACGATAACGGTTTTCGAATTTAAACATTTTCCATATCGTTAAACACGTATTTTTCTTTTAATAATATAATTTTCATAACTCTACTACCTACTAACCTTACCGGCGGCTCTCGTCATCGACAATCGGTTCGTGTTCGCCCGCGGTCGTTTATCGTAATAACGGTTTTCGTTTTTATTTTTTTTTTTTGTTTTTTGTTTTACGATTGCCGAACTTTTTCTCGTTTTCCCGTTATCGAGCCCCAACGGCCCGGTTTTTCGTTCGCCGTCGTAATCGAATTAATTTCCCAGAGTTATACAAAAGTTGTTCGACTTTTCGGCAACTACCGCGCTCGTCATTCGAGCCGATTTTCACGGAATACGTAATAAATTAAACGCCGAAAACCGAGCGGGACGCGACTTTTTTGTAAAACGTTCGCCGGTTTACCGCTTCGACACGCTCGCCGCGTTTCGCGTCGCTTATATACTTGCATATATATATATATATATATATAAGTCCCGCTCGTCGGTTCGTGAATGCCCGTCCCCAAATCCGGGCGATTAACGTCCGATGGTTACCCGAACGATAATTACGAACCATATACGACGATTGGCCTACCGATGTTTCGCGTAACGAAAATATTCACGGCGCTTTTCGTGTACGAAAAAATTGAACGCCGTCGGGACCCGTTTGGTTGGCGTTCCGTCGATGAGTAGCTTTAGCTACTACTTATAGCTGGGAACGGACGAGTGAAATTACCGATCGTCGACCGCCTACATTTTTAAACGCGTTCGTCGTCCGGGTGCTTTTCGTACGCGCCGAAACGTACGAAGCGTATTTTTCAGTTTCGTTTTCGAACAACGCACTCGATAACTGTTCGTTTATTTACTCGGTCCGGTTTACGCGAATACACACGTACGTATTGTTCGCACGTTATTCGACCGTTTTCGTCGGCGGCGGCAAAGTTCGAACGGTGACCGGAAACAATAATCGACGTTTCGATATTCCGCAATTCGGACGGTCAACAAACGTACGCGCGTCAGCGAAAAGTCGAACCGCGAAATTCGAGAATTCACCGTTTCGCGTGAAACCGTACGGGCGACGACGAAATATTCGTGTGCTCGTACGTTTGACGTTAGCATTTTTCGGTTTTCAGCGCGCGTAGTATACACGGAAAAGCGGCGCACGTATATTATTTACGTGACATAATGTCGTGTATATTTTAACGAACACGGTTTTCATACGAGGAAAATAATATAACGCGCGCTCACGTCAAAAGTAAAAACGTATTAATTATTTACGGGCGCGTCATTGTGTACAGTAATCGAGTGACTCGGTTTTGTCGGAGGAATTTTAATAACTCGAAAAATAAATTACGTAATACGTACCTCGTGAGCGAAAAAGACGCGTGTTTACGAACTACCCTTTATTATTATTATATAAATATATATATACGCCCGACTATTTTCATAACGAATAAGTTTTCGCATGCCATCGACAGTTTGTACGTACGAATTTCGTTTAATGTTTCGCCGTGCCGAATTTCGATCGCGCCGCCGTTTGCCCGTCCGTCGAATTATCGAATCTAACCGTTTTCGCGAACGGGCCGATGACCAGAGGTGGTACGAGCAATTACGTTTTGAGATACATCTTAATAACGTTATGACGGCTAACAATAGTAGTCGAGGTTTCTTCGACGATACGAAATTTGTTCGTCCCGCTCGGGTTTTCTTATTTCAATACACGCGAGTGTTGGCCGAAAAACGATACGGCAATACCAAACTACTGCTCGTTATTATTATTCGTCGTCGTTCGATTGCTCGAAGTTAATTCTTTTTAACCCGACGGGTTAATTATAGCCAGCGCTCCCCTCGTCGTACAACATTATCGGCGAATAATTATTTCCCAAACGGATCGGTAACCGTTTTATGGGCACAGGCGGAACGTGAATCGAACAAAAGACCGATTTACACTTAGCGTCGAACGAACTTTTCGTTTTAATTACCCGAAAATGATTTCGGAACATTAAATATGAGCAAGTGTACAACACGAAAACAATAAAAAATCGATAAATTATGCATACATATATACATATATATATATATATATATATAAACGAGTAGAATGTACATTAAAAAACGGTTTTACGTACGAGTTGTTAAATAGACGCGAGAAAATTTCCGTGGTCGGTTTTTGGCGATTTATATTGGGCCCGGCGTTATTACCCAGACGATAGCGGCGGGCGCGCATGTAAACATTTTCATACATCGTTCGTGGTCGGAAAATGGTAAAAACGTCGTACAAATACGACGAACGGCCGATAGCGATCCGAGAAGATAAATCGAACGCTCGTTAAAAAGCGTCCCGAAAGGCGACGAAAACGCGCGCTGGTTAGGTGCGTCGCGGAATCGAACGTATAATAAAATTCGCGGTACATTTGTATTACGTTTCATTAGCGCCGAGTGTAAAACTGCGCGCGAGCGCTCCGGGGGCTCTTGTCGTACTGAACAACGCGCCCGTTGCCTCACGGAAGCCGACCACGCGGCCGAAAACCAACGGGGCCCGCGCCGGACTACGGGCGGACCGAAATTGGTTCAGCTCGTTTCGGGCCGAAATCTTCGTACGCGTTTATTTATTCGTACGCTCGGCCAAAACGGTCCGACCGCGACATTAGAACGTCGAAAAGTTTCGTGGATATGATTAAAGAACGAACGAAATACTAACGGAACGAAAACCTAACGGTAGTAAATATCGAATAATAATGGTCGAAATTGGGCGCCGCGTTCGGTCCACGTTCGCAATTTAGAACGATTGTCCCGTGTATGTTGACGTACGTGTCGGACAATGCGGGGAAATAGTAATATCGTCGACGTCGCCGACTGTTCGACGTTTAGTTTGGAATAAATATTTCCGAACACCGCGGCGCCACTTTTTAACAAAAACGTCCGCGATCGTTCGCGAAATTTCCGAATTCGCGCCTTTCGCAACGTGCGTGTTCCGAGCAATCGTATTGGCGAAATGCGCGTATATTCGTGGGCGCGACGCGTGGGAAAAATAATATACACAATCGTGGCGCCCGATGAGAGTCTGTTACAGCCGTTTCGGTCTCTGACGACGCGCTATTAGGCGGACGCTTTCTATATTACGTTCCAAATTTCCGGGTACACATTACCGCGAAAATATTGTATATCCTAAGCACGCGGAAAAAAGACGAGAGTTTCCCGGAAGAATAAAATACCAACAACAACAACAGCGGCGAAAAACATACACAAAGTACTCGCGTCGGTTTCCCGAAAAAAGCTATTGAATAACACGCGTGAAAATCTATCGGACGCCGATATCGTTACAACAATTTACCCGACATAACGTAATGTGTGCGTGTGTGCTGGTGCGCATGGCGCGATAATTAGTGACGTAATAATCGAAAAGGGTCGACGTGGGCGACGTTTTCTCACCCCTCGGTATCCTTTATTACGATTTTCGTTGTAAACGTGTCGTAATTTACGCCGAACGAATAACTCGAAACGTTTAGCGCGTAATAGCGAGCGCACCTGCCTGCCCGCGCGGCGTTTATTATTATCAACAATATTATATATCGCTATATATAGGTCGGGTGCGCGCGTTTCGTTCCGGAAAAAGGGCGGCGCGCTTGCGTAATACGTACGGCCGTTACGTAATCAAACGTCAATTCACTAGTCACGGACATAATAAATACGCGCAATATCGCGACCCGTTGTGACATTTAAGGGTTGTCCACGTCGCCGGTCGAATCGGTTCCGAGCTAATCGAGACAATATTATTATTCGCCGGTAATTTCGCACATTTGCCGGGACAGTCTCGCCGTGTTTATCCAAAAACCGACTAATCGCGAACGCGGTTTTCGTTTTTTGAATTTAATTAGGGGCCCGGGCCGATTAATCGGCAAACGATACGGGCCAGGCGTTTCGGCATCGTCCCGGATGAACGTATCCGATCGATAAACGGACGTGCAACGGTATACGACCTAGTGGCGATCAACGAGAAATCGCCCTACCCTAACCGCGCCAATCATAGACCGTCCGTGGTAACGACCGCGAAACTGGCGTACTCGTAAACGGCGCACGTGCGCGGAGAGACGGCAAAACCGTAGATATTATCGTCGGGTAAAACGCGATTCCAAGTGGCCAACTCGAGGGCCGTTAGTCCGCGTAATTCACGAGACACGCGCCGCTAAAGGCCGGCTTGCCGTCACTCCGTTAAGCCGTATTCGTGTACGAATCGAAACGGCGATTTTAGGCATTTTCAGTTTTCCCGAACGATTTTGCACGGTCCGTGAATTCCGGAATCGCCCGGCGTTGACCGTACGTTATATTTTCGGGCGGACGGCCGGCGCGACAACGTGCACGGTCGGCCCCGAAACGTTTGTTCGTTTCGTATTTTCGTACGCGCCCGTGTAGAATATTAGTTTGGACGCTCTGATAAACGTCTGTTAATTGGAAATTACCTAACGCGGCACGTTTGCCGAATCGATATTATCGATTACGAAACGCGTCCTTTATTCGAAACGACGTTTATTCCGAAACGCCGACGGTTCGACGCGTATTTTCACCGTTTTTTGGGTCCGGCGCGGACGCCCGGTACTTCGTTCCGTTTATACGGTTCACCGCGAGCACGGTGTACAATTCAAAACGTATACAACGGGTCGTTTAAACGACGTTTCCTGTCTTTTCCACCTATATTCGCCGTCGGGAACGAAAAATTGAAAACAATTTCCCCCGAAACGGTCATGCGCACCAATGGTTACTAACCCGTCACTAACCACACGTACGTGTACGGCGTTTCGTACGTTCGGCAGGACATCGTAGAGTGTATTACGTCGGGCGTGCATCGTACGAATAATCCGCGTACCGAATCGATTTCGGGCGCACGAGGAAATTAAAAAAAATTAACGAAAATTAAAAAACGAATCACGCTCGGTGCAGTCGGCGCATCGACAACGTAACGGTACCATTATTATTCGAGAGCGTTCGACTCGATCGGCCGATTCTATTTCGAAATAGATATCGTTCGACGGCGCGATCGGCCGATTCGGCGGTAAGGTATCGTTTAGTCGAACGTTCGATTAAATCGTTTGCTGTGTTTTGTGTTACGAGAAAACCGAATAATACGTACCGTTTCGGTTATTCGTTTTGGAATTTGTTTGGACGCCGGACAGGATACCGAAAACAGAAAGCGCTTTTGATATTACGTTTTATTCCCGTTTTCGGGCTCTACCAGCCGTTGGTAAAATTGAAAAAATTTGGCGAATTTCCCTCGTTTCGTTACCGTAGGGTGTTCGGCGTAGGGACACGGTCGGTCCGTTTATACTCTTCGATTTTACGGATCGGCTGCGAATAAAATACGGCGCCGAGTACAATTAAGTACCGAAACGGACGAACGGAAGATGGCGGAAGAATCGTACATATTTCAGTAGGTAATACACGTGTTCGGAAGGGACGAAAATTGTGAACGTCGCGTGAATTGGCGAAACTTTTGTATATATATATATTACGTCGACCGTTACGAGAAAAAGAAAAACTTTTCGCGTTCGGCAATGTATTCCAAAAGCGAGCGCGTCGTCGGAAACGCGAAAACAAAGTACATTGTTTTTTATCGTATTACGAGAAACGATATTTCTCGAATACATTTCCCCTCCCCACGGCGTTTATTCTAAAAGGAATACGCGGAGATATATATATATATATATAGCGGACCAAAAAAAGGTCGACGTTTTAGAAACTTGAAACGGTTTTTAGAAATTTCGAATTTGCGTAAAAAAAAAGAAACCGTCGGACCGTCGGAAATAATACGAAATGTTCGTAGTTCGTTCTATAGGAACGAACGTTTTCGGCGAAAATTCGAAACGTAATGTTTCGGTTACGTATTAAGAAGTGTGTAGTGATCGTCGAATAGAGGCGGGTGGTATTTTTCGTCGGCTACACTCGCCAAAAACCATTCGTAGGTGAAAATTAGACGTGCGCGAGACAAAAACAAAAAAAAAATCGAAATCGTTCCACCGAACGAACCGTAGAGTGGTGGTCGGAATAATTACGTACGAACGGCGTGTCCGAGATTACACGCGCGTGTTTACGGCGTTTGCCGTTCGCTTGGCTGTGGTTACGCCGAAAATATCGTCGTCGCCGCCGCCGAGCAAATCGAAACGATTTCGTGTAAAACGGGTTACGTACCGATCATACGTTACAACACTTTATTTCCGTTATTGGCAACGAGCGCGCCATAACCGAACGCGATAATAATTCGTTCGATCGTGGCGTTTAATATTACGAAAAATCGACCGAAAACCACCGCCTTTAAATGACCGACAACGTAGCGGCCGAACGTGTAATTTTTACGGCGGCCGGTATGGTTGAAAATCCCGCCGGGTGACGTGCGGCTGGAGGAACGCGAAGTACGCCGTCGGCGTAAACGATTCCGTTTTGGGAACTATTACGCTACGAATAATTTCCGTACGAGATTCGACGCGTGGGACACGTGACGGGCGCCCACGTTCTCGACGAAACAATAAGCGATACGTTCGGCGAACGGGCGAGTAAACCGCGAAATCGAAACGAATTACGTTAATGGTCGAGTAAACAACGCGCGTTCGTTGAACGACGAGCGGACGGGAGCGTCCAGAATAGTCGAAATTGGGGCGTCGGCGAAAACATTACGAGCTTACTCGGCTCGGCGCCGAGGCCACGGTCCCTCCTATATTCGTCGGCGAAATAATTAACGGCCCGTTCTCCGTCCGTTAGTCCGTGTACACACGCGGCAAAGGTAGCTCGAGAGGGAAGCGCTCCTTTGAACGCCACTCACGCGACGTGTACGGAGCACCGCGTTAACGTCATTAGCGTCGTTCGTTTGGCGTGGAAACGCCGTCGCGACCGACTTTTAGAACGTCTCTTTCGCTCGGCCGCGTTTTTTACACGGAAGAGTTGGCGGCGCACGCGCTCGTCGGACCGTCCGATTCGCGGTTAATATTATTAAAAACCGATTTTCACGTCGTTCTCGGGGGTTATCGTACGATTATCCCCTTCGATCGAAAAACGTCCTTTGCGTTGGTCTCGACTACGCCGAACGTCAATGTCGCGTACGTAGACCTGAATTTCGGGGGGGCGGGGAGATTATTACTTTTTAAGTAAATAAATCGGACGAAACAAGACACGTGATAAACGTTAATAGATTATCCATTTTTAACGATGACGTCATATTAGTTTTTCCTAAAAATTTTCAAGAGGTGGTGTTAGTACGCCACTGGCGGTGACTTTTATTATTCGTTTCGAGACGTCGCGATACGAATTCGGGGCGTAACCATCTATACGTACCGAACGAACGTAATACGTGTTAATTAAAAAAATGAAAAATCATTCGCCCTCGCCTTGTATTCCAATTTTCTTTATTCGGTTCGTTCGTTCATTTTCGGAACGATCGCCGCGAGACGTGCGACGATAACGGTTCGCTATCAAATTACCTGTATTCCGAATTTCCCCTTTAATAGGATTAACTGCGATGTATATATATATAAATATATATATAGACTTCCCGTTTTCGTCCGTACAAAAATAATCGTAGTTAGGTATTAAATAATATATATATATATATATAATACTGTTACCGTCTGCGCGTGCGCGCGGGGTACTTTTGTATTTCCAATAAACACTTCAAAACGCGAAAACAAAAATAATATTATGATTACGTATTAACGAGAAGGGTTTTACGACGGTTCGTAATACGGGATTTTCGGAAAAGGGGAAATGGGGAGGTATGAAAGAGAAACGCGCCGTGTATATACATGTATACCGGCGCGCGTACGTAATACCCGACCGTATATATATATATACCCGCCCGAAGGATTTTTGAAAAAAAAAAAAAATGATATTTCCTCGAGTACCGCGTCCCGTCGTAACGCGCGTTCGAATACGTAGTTCGCCGACGGTTAGTCGAGTGCCCGTCGAGAGGATAAATTTCGCTCCAGAGTATTTTATATCGAAACCGATACGACCGGACGGTTTTGTTCGGAAACGTTTATTTCGTAATTCCGTGCGATACGCGCGCGCTTCGATTTTCGTCGTAACCACGTGCCGGGGCAACGACGGCCGACGGTTACACGTCCGATTGTTTATCGACTTCGAGATTGTTTGCCCGTGAAGCGTCAATCATTTGCGCGTACCACGCGCGTAAAAAATTCACGCCGATTTGATCGAATCGTAGCCGAACGACCCGATATGAAGGTGACCAACCCGTGGCCGAGATCCAAGGACGGGAGTCGACGGGATTTAGTTTTATTAACGGGAAAAGGAAGGAACGAAAACAATTTAGAAATCGAGTAGGTATATATACGTAAACGTCGTTAAGGTTGCACCGGCATTAATAAAAACGGAAAAGTGAGACGAATTAAACGAAATGCATGTACCGAACGAGATATGTTACCCTATTCACCGCAGCCCGCCGAAACCGGTGGCCGTCCCGGTGCACGACGGGTGAGGGAACTACACCGGCGGGGAGACTTATATGACGAAAAAACAAATGAAACTAAAAAAAAAAATCGGATATAATATAAAGTCGAAAACTATTATGAACGGAGTCCCCACACCTCAAAGGAGTAGTAGTGACACAAGGTCCGCGTCGAGTAGGCCGGTGCGACACTATCGATATACAGACGTTATCGCTAAACAACCACGCGTGCTTTTGTACCAATACCGTAGTTCGTTGTACGTTTAGTTTCCGTAGTATTCGGTAAAAAAAATATTAAGTTGGCCTACGGAAAAAGAACGCCCCCTCCCCGCGGTTTAACGACGACAACCAGACGTTCGTATCGGACGCGATTACAATACGCGAAACGTATACGAGGCGTGTTCGATAAATGCCCGGACGAAATGTATTTAAAGTTATGTTTGGAACTTGCGGATTATTCAAACGGATCGCCTTCGAAATAGCGTCATTTTAGTTTCGATACAACGGTCTCGCCACTTTTCGAAACGCCTTCGATTATCCTCCACAGGCTTTATAGCCCTCAGCTGTCGCGCCGCCTTATGGATAATTTCGTTAACGTTTTCGAATCGCTGGTGGTCTTTCAGGGTGTACGTTTTAGTCGCCAGAGTCCGGCGAATATGGCGCGGCCAGGCGCCGCTGGTATATTTTTAGGCGCCAAAAAACGCGCGTACGGAAAGTACCGAACGACGCGCTGGCGCGTCGTCATGGCGCAAAAATCACGACTTTGATTCCCACGGTACTGGCCTTTGACGGCGTACTTTCAACTATTAACCTTTCTAGTCGTTCGTTACACTCGATTTACTGTCTGACCCGTAGGTACAAATTCGTAACGGACTAAATCGACAAAAACCGTCGTTTCGACGTCCTGGCGACATTGTTTCATTCGGTCGAGGTGAATTTGCGGTCTTCCATTGCGACGATCGAACTTTGGTTTCGGGATCGTATCCATACAATCACGTTTCGATCGCCGGCAATAATCGATTTTATAAAACTTGGGTCGTTAGAAACTCGAATTTTTAGTTCCGAATACGCTTGGACGCGACGTATAACCGGGTTTCTTCGTTTCCCGCGCGAAATATTATTTAAATACGTCGTACAGTCTTTCGCTTACGAAAATGTCGAACGATATCGATTAACGTTCGGGACGATTGACGCAAACGATTATCGATAATCGAATACCAAGTCCGAAACGTAAAACATTCGACGTTTCGTTAGCGGCTATCGTTTTCGTTAAACCGCGTCGGAACCGAAACGACTCTAGAGGTAATCGTGAATCCGACGGTAGTTTTAAAAAAATTTTACACGCGAACGGTACAATACACACAAGGTGATCGTTTCGAGGGTCGTAAAGGAACTCCGAATTACGTGGAAACGTACGGAATTACCAATATTCGTCAATATTCCGAACGATTGTAACGCGTACGGCGGAAACGAATTTCGACCGACGTCATCGGAAGCAAATGTTTTCCACGCGCCCGTCGCCGCCGACTGTTGACGGTAAAACGCGATATCGATGGCCAAGGGACGCGAAATTATAAACGCAGCTTTCGAAAACGGCGATTATACACGATCGGTTCGTTTTCTTCGAAAACCGACGGAACAGATACGATTACGACGGATACGTCCGCGAACGAATCGTTTTCTTGGCCGCCGCGTAGATACGTGAAACGTACCGCGAACGGACGCCGAAGCAAGTTTCGTACGTGGAGCGGTGTGCCGTGGTGGTTAGAAACGGAAAACGCGAATCGATTGGAAACAATCGTGCGCCGTTTCCAATGACGGGTTCTCAATCGTTTTTCGAACCAAACGTCGGGTTAGGGCGCGTTCAGTATTTGTAATTTACGCGTACACCGAAAAACGTCATTAACGCCAGTTATCGTCCGACAATACCGAGCGGAGATTTCCCGATTAGTAGTCGCGTACGCGCGCGTATAAATAGCCCTGAACTGTATACGTATCGCCGATTACAACGAAACGTAATTATTATGTTCGCGTAAAAATAGTGATTCTTCAAAAAATTCGTAATCGGAAAATAAACACTTGAGAACGAAACTCGCGTACAATGACTAACCTTGAACCGTACTATCTGTTTCGGATTCGAGCGTACTATTGTCACGATACGCGTTTCCATTATATATATATATATATATAAAAAAAAATTCGAAACGCCTCTATACGTTACTACGCAATATCGATAAAATTCGATAATAATTTCGAACCTTTTCGGAATCAATTTTATAAATTAAAACCGTAACGAATCATAACGGTACGAGGAATAAACCGAAATGATTATTCGTCGTTCGACGATTACGCGCGTAAATGATAAAAAATAAATCGAACCCGTTCGCTCGTCAACCTAATCGACCCGCTAATTTCCATTATTATTCGCCAATACCGAAATCGATTAGCCGGTACTTGTTTACGTGATTATTACTCGTTCCAAATTATTACTCGAGCCACGCTTGCCGGCCGGGAAAACGGGCTCGGGACGGAGTTTTTTTTTGGTATATACGCGCGACGCCTAAGTATAGTCGTAGTATTATCGACATAAGTGTCGTTGGCGTTACGTAACGCGTAATTTCGACACGACGAACATTTCGGAAAATAATCCGAAACTCTAACGATATATATATATATATCACATTCTGTATATGCTTACGTAGGACTGTGTTACGGTGTAATGTCGCGTCTGAACGCTTCAAACACCTATCGCGGACATCTTAAGTGTCGAATTTTTTTTTTTTTGAAAAATCGTTATCGATTCGAAAATCGATCGCGAAACGAACAAAATAATACACGAAATATTGGAAAGTCGCTAAGAGGAACTAACGAACCTATTATCCAATCGGTTTCGAGCAATATCGAGTTTATATCGCTAAGAAAATAACGATTAAATTGTACACGTATTTTCGGGACATCGAAGAAACGGTGTAAATATTGCGTTTTCGAGAAAACGATTCGGTGGGGGTATAAGAATTTCGGAAAATCGTTTCGGCGACACTACGAACTGAATACAAACGTAAGCGAACGAATCCGCGGCGCGAACCATCGAAACGAACGGTCCGAGCGATAAATTTCGTTCCGTTTTTCAATTGTACGTTTGTAGAGCCGAACTGGCGACGTTCCGACGTCGGTGTGCCTAAAACTGCGCGGAACGAGTAACGTCGGGATGGGGCAAGCACGCCGCGATAACGACGCGCACGTTTCGGCCGACTGGCAAACGGACGTGGAAAATGTTTGAGGGACAGACAAATAGCGACGACGATTTTTATCGGCCGAGGACTCTGACGTGTTTCCGTGTCAGAAGGCGCGCCGAAGTTCCGATATATATATATATATATAACGCCGGATTTCCCCTCTCCCCCGGTTACACGTCGTCAAAATGGCAAAACGACGGCAGGCGGGCGGTCCCGGTCGCGTTTCGTCGGAACGTCGTCTCGTTCGTCCTCGACGAAATTTCGCCACGTCCGGACTACCGTTATTGTATTCGTACGAATCGTAGGCTCCGTTTAACGTCCTCGGCGGGGTGCCGGCCGGATAAACACGGACGTCGGGATGTCGCGCGCGAAACGAATGATTTCGAAACGAATTGGGTTCGGGCGACGGATACGTTAAAGTTTCGTAAGGGTTCGGCGAATGACCGAGCGCGCGACGTTTTCGGTTAATATCCCTGGGGTTTAGCGTGTCCCGAAATCGCGGACAATTCGTATGTACGTAACGGCGAGAACGAACGGACGGGGTTGAAAAGTACCGCGAACGAAACAATACGAAAGTGCCGTCACCGTTGTTAAAAAACGCGTGTACGGTTCGGGGACGCGTCCGGTCCGTAATTGGCCGTAGCGAATGTACGAAGACGCGTTCTGTCGTTACCGCGAGCGATTACCGCTAACGGCTCTTGCCGGAAAGGTTACCGGAAAGAAAAACCGCCCGCCACCGGTATCGACCCGTTCGAGCACGTTGCGTTTAAACGTAGACCGCGAAACGACGTCGTCCCCGAGCTTGGGGTATATTGGGTCGCCATCGGGGCCGCCGTAAAGACCGTACGAGGAATATTTTCAAGGGGCCGACGACGACGACGACGACGACGATGGCGCAACAAAAACACGTCGCCGCGTCAACGCGAATATCGGGCGCGGTAATAATTCCCGTAAATATTATCGACCGAACGAATTGTACTCGGCGCGTTTTGGCCAGCGACGAACGGATTTGGCGCGGTCCGCAAACGTTTCGCGTAGATTACGTCGTTCGTCGAACGTTCACGAAAACCGATTTCGCGCGGTGTAATCGAATTTTCTAAACTATTAATCGTGACGACCGTAACGTATTTCGATCGCGTCGGATTTCGTACGCGCGCCGTTTTTAAGGCGGATAATAATTATTAGACGTAAAAATACGCCCTCGGAATGAAAAACGAAGACGGGGCGATCAAACTGTTTTCAAACTAATTTCCTCGACTGAGTAGCCGGGCGCGCCGTACCCCGCCATTGGTTGAGGTGCCTAGTTCGGCCGCAACGTGGTGGCTGTGGGATCGGCGCGAGATAGTAGACCATAAAACTACCATACCGGGTGGAGGACCGGGGGCCAAACGACATCCTTCGGGGAGTCGTCCCGCTCCAAGAACGGGGTACGGATTTTGTGACTATTTTTCGGTGCCGGTGGTCAATCTTGACGACCCATGGTCTTCGCGGCCATGTACCACGGCGCACCTTGAATAGCGTCTAGCCGGTGGAAAAGGGGCTTGTCCCTTAAAGCCCAGGGTTACTCATTGTCCCGGGGGGGGGGGAAGACGTTTGGTTCGAAACAAGCGTCGGCGAAATCGGACGAAAGACGATTGCCGAAACGATTATACACGCCGTTTTTCAGGCCGAACACTTTTGTGTAGCTCGACGGTCGTAACGTAAACGAACGATTACGGCCACGTAATTTTCGCGCGCTGCGGCTCCGTAAAGTCAGATAAGGTTCGGTCCATTTTCGGAGCGTTCCGTTCGTCCGGCGAAGAAAACGAACGAAACACGCGAAACGTTTCACGCCGCCGGGCGCGTGGGAAGTGAACCGAAACACGCGTAACGGTCATCGCGCCCGTCGAATCGTTTCGTCGCCGCGTATCCGTGTCAAAAAACGGCCCGTTCCGCATACGCGTTTTAACGATACCGATACGTTATTCATTTTCGATTCGTTCGTTTCGTGGCGAGGTTCGTTTCACCGAAAGACTTTACCGAGTCGACGAAATTGAAACAAACGTAAAAAGACCAACCGATATTGCTTTCGTCGCGTCTACGTAAACGAACGGAACGAACGACGCTAGACCGATTACCGGCGTCGGTAAAAGTACAATAATAAAAAATTACTCTCGCCTTAATCCGCACAAGAAACATTTAGGCCGCCGACTAAAACGTCAAACGATTAATCGATCGCTACAATATTGCGAATTACCGTACGCTTATCGTAGTAAACAAAACGACTTTAAATTACGAAAATTTCGACCAGAAGTTTTTGGGGGATCGGGAGGTGGTATATCCAAAGTAAGTGTTGTTGGTCGCGTAAAATATACGCGATATTTCGATCGTTGAAAATTTTCCACCGGTGGTTCACGATCGCTTCGGAAGAAGTTTTCCACTGACGTTCGTCGATTACCGGCCATAATACGTTTCCTGTAATTCGTTTTGATTTTCGTTCCGTTTTTTCCGCCTTACGTCGTTCAATCGTAACAGTCTCGTGTTACGAAACATTAATCCCACGCGTTTAACGTTCCAACACGCTATACGCGCCGGCCATCTGTCTGGTCGTGTTCGTTCGTTCACCATCTGATAACGGTCCATCTGATACACCGACTTCGGGTTTCTCGTTTTTTTCGGGACATTTTACGGTCGGCCCACGGAATTTTCGTTCGCCGGCTCGCCTACGTGTTTCGGCCCCGATCCGTAACGTTTCACACGTAATTGAAACGAGGTTCCCGGCCGTTGTCCTCTTACGTAATATACCGAAACGCGCGCGTCATCGTATACGTTCCTCCCTAGGTCGACCGCGAAAGTCCGTGGAACGCACTCGATCGAGTGAAATCATTACCATTACGTTTATGGACGTCGGTGGCAGCGGTATTGTCGCATACGGTTTACCGTTGGTCCGGTTACGGCTCGGCCGGGGTGTCGTCAACCGAATATTCGTTACCGATACCGTGTTGTTGGTCGGACGGCGTAGCGAACGTGTACGGTTTTCATTTCAACGCGGCGGCGAACTGCGCGTTTCGATTTCGTTACGGCGTATTTGGGACGCTATGACTTATCCGTCGCACGGCGATGGCGACGTTCTATAAATATCGTTCGTGTATATAGTCGTCGGTGTTGCGAAACGGTTTGTTCGTCCCGTTCGTGTCGTCCGATCCGACGTCGTGGTCGTCGGAAATCGTTTCGTCGTTTACGTGAAAAGCCGACCCGTCGTTCGCGCGGCTATATGTATCGGTAAACGGACCGGAGGATATGACCGTTTCGCGAAAATCAACCGGCGAAAACCGTTGGACGGGAAACCGCAGGGACCGGCGTACGTTGGCGATTATTAGACGGGTCAAAGGGAAATTTCTTCGACCGTGCCCAGTGAAAGTTGAACGGAACGTTATTAGACTTTCGCGCCCGTTAGACTATATGTTGCGAACGCGAGTGGCCATACTCGTACGCGCTTTGATGTCTGTACGGTCAGTCCGATATTGTTGGCCATCGTCGAACCCGCCGTGTGCGGCAAAAGCCACCGCGAAAATCGTCGACCGCCCGACGAGCCCAAACAAGATCCGGCGCGACGTCGTAGGTCACCGAGTAATTATCCCTTAATGAAACGGCCTCGTTCAAACAGCGGCTACTGTTGGGGGGGGGGAGGAGGACGGTTGACGGCCCGTAGCTGTCCCCGAAATTCGGCGACGCGGTCGACTTAACGGCTACATCATTTTACGGACACCGTAAGGCGACGGCGAGGGAGTAATTGTGCGACGTACCGTCCGCGCGTCGTAACCGAAAACCGTACGCTGGCCGTCCGATAAGTTCGCGACGACGCGAAGTTCGGTTGAATATTCGAACCGATCGGATCAAATACATTTTAATACGATCGGGCGACTAAACGTACGATATCGTCCGAGTGATTGGAAACGAAAAGTTTACCATCGATTTCCCGGTATCATTGTGGAGTACTTAGACCCGAATTTCGGGGAGGGGGAGAGAGGGGGTTAATTTTTAAATAAATAAATCGGACGACCCTAACGCGACGGGACTTAAACGGATTATTCGTTATTAACGAACGCGTATTGAAACGTAAAAATATTTTAGTTTTTCGTTATTATCGACTAAAACTGCGCGCGTCCCGTAAGAAACGAATTTTTCGTAAACATTTTCGTAAGGAGTTATCCCTCCTCCCTCCCCCCGGCCGTTAGTACGCCACTGACGTACGCGAAAGTAACAAACGTCGCGCTACGAACGCGTTAGGCCGTTCTGTGTTCGCTCGCCCGTACGATACGCAATTCTATTAGGGTCCGAAGCCCGACGGTTTTCCTATAGTTTCCGCGAGAATTCGACCGGTTAACGAAGGATTTTCGTACCGGTCGCGGCCCCGTCGGTTAGCAAATCGCGTACGGCTCGTAACGAACCGACGTTTCGACGTAGGAGGAGGATCGCTTGAATTAAACGCCCGTTGTTAATCGATTGTTTCAACGGCTCGCCGCGGCGTTGGTCGGGGCGTGTGAAACGACGACGACGACCCGTCGCGCTGCGTCGTAACAGGGAAACGTTACGAATCGACGAAAACGGCGTCGAACAGCGCTTCGGACCGGCGCGTGTACCATCTGAAAACGTAACGGCCGAAAACGTTCCGGTTCGTCGACAACGACGTGGCACCGTGGGCGGCCAACCGACGGTGGTCACGACTCACCGCGGATCGTGACTCTCGACCAGTTCGCCAGGCCGCGCCTACCCGAGCGACAGGTCGTAACCGCGCGCGTTACCGGAATACGTTTAAACGCGAGGCCGTCCGTAATCGGACGATAGCGATTTATACGGGCGCGTTCCGAAACGATCGGATCGGCTCGAAAACAGCCGACGCACGCGCATTTCCCGCCCGATTTTTAATTGTTCGGTTCGAGTAGTTCGTTCGTTTTTGATTCGTACGCGCGGTTAAATAACGATTTAAGGACGGCGCGGATTGTCCGGAAAAATTCGCGTCGACGGTTCGCCGACGATCACGTCCATACGGATAACAATATGCCCGCGCGTGGTAATCGCGTATTTTTACGGCAATAATCCGGACACGTAATAGGCTCCGAATGCCGACGTAAATACTCGGTGCCGTTAGTGGCGTACTAACGGAAAAGCGGGGCGGTAACCCCTTTTTTTGAAAAATTTAATTTCTCACGAGACGCGCGTATTATTGGCGAATAATAACGAAAAACTGAAAAAATATCCTTAAACTTCAACGCACGTTATAATAACGTGTTCGTTGAAAAACGAATAATCTATTAAACTATATAACGCGTCTCGTTTCGTTAGGGTCGTCCGATTGATTTAAAAATTAACCGCCCTCCCCTTCCCGAAATTCATGTCTACACCATTGGCTATACCACTGATTGTTGCGTATCGTCGTGCGCGGAATGAGTGGATATTTCGACTTTTGTCGTGTACGATTAAATTATCGTGCCCGTTAACGTATTTCCGATACGTCGGGTAGCGAGCACATTCTCCTTCCTGGACATTTTCGAAAAACCGTTTATAAAAAAAAAAAAAAAAAAAAAACGAGAGTATATCGTTTAAATTGTCGAAAAATTATTTCCGAACATCCTCTCGAGCACCGTCCAAACTTCTCGAGCGTCTCGTAACTAAACCGTCACGGAAATCGAACGATATCGCGCGCGTTTTCCGAACCGGAATTCCAACAAAAAATTACGACAATCCGCTTCCCCGTTTACGTCACACGTCCAGCCGCTGTAGGTTTTCAAACTTCGGCGTATAGACACTTCCGGGGCTATTGTCGTTGGTTTTTTTTATTTTCCGCCAACGGACTGCGGAACGTCCGTAACGGAAATACACGATTACTATTATTCACCTCTCCGGGTCCATCGTCCCTGCGGATCTCCCCACCTGTTTCGAACCGTTCCGTTTAACGCTCCCGGACGGTTATTTGTTTCGTACGAAATTATTAAACGTCACGCCTAATCGCCACGATATTCCAACATATTCGCCCGCACGACTCGACAAATCGATTTCCGAAACTATTCTACAACCGGCCGTCTGTCAGCGGTAAATTCCGCGAAAGTATAATATATCGCGGTACCCGGTCCCTCGGTACGTGTGTATACATATATCGATACAACGGGAACGAAATTGCTTTTCTCTCAAAGTGTTTATCCCTTAAAGCTCGAGAATACGTTTATTTCTGTCGGCGCTCGAATTTTTCGGACAACGTTTTCGCGTGAACTATAGAGACATCGTGCGCGCGCGCGTGTTTTACGCTCGAAACATTTCCAAACACGTGACGGATCGTCACGTTGGTCGGTGCCTAGAACGGAATCGGTGACGATCCCGCGTTGTTATAAATAAACGACGGTCGTCGATCAGGTGGTTAAGACGTTGGTACGGAACGTCCCCCTTTTACCTATTTTAAGGTGTTGAGTGTACAAAAATGAAAACCGCGAACCACGGCCGGAGTTTAAATTCCGATTGTAAAAAGTCGAATCGATTTTTAGCGAAGTTTACAATTTCCGATCGGATACGTACGTTTTAACGGTGCGTCAGTGACAGTGACGGTAATACATCGAGACGAGTAGTATTGACGTTCGTCGATGATGACGAGAATACCGGAGAAAGGGAAAGCGCTCGTCGGACGCGAATGCTAATTTCGAACCTCGGTAATATTATACGGTAATTCGTTCGAAACGAATAGAACGGTTCGACGTGAACAACAAACGCGGACGAGCGCGCGTGATTTCGAAAAACGAATTTATTATCGTAGATATTCGATATTCGCGCGTAATAATTGTTCGGAATCGACGACGATAAGTGTCGGTCGCCTATGGAAATCGACGCGTGCCCTCGGATATTTTCGCGGTTAGGTTGTGTTTACGGCACCGCGTCGGTGGCGACGAAAGTCGTTCCGGCGGCCATTCGGAACACCGGGCAACAACTGTCCCGGCATTTTAAGCGCGCGTGCCGATCAGACGCCGGTTGGTTGGGCGAACCGAGCGTTTTTTTTGTATTTATACTCGTCGAGCGTGCCGACGGTTACGTGAACATTATATATATATATATATATACGAAGGCCGCGGCAAACGCGCGTGTTTGGCTGTCCCGCGGATACGACGCCGGGTCGAACGGTACGACTTGTCGGGAAATACGATCGCGTGTTATTTCGTGAAACGATAGTTGGCGGCGTCGGCGATTATTGCTCGGCGCGTAACAACAACGGCGGAAGTTGGTTTATATGGAACGCGCGAGTAATACCGTCGTCGCGGCGGTTGTCGTCATTGTCTAGTGTTCAACAAACGGTTTCCAGAAAAGTTGGCCGGTTTTTTACGGGAAACGCTATTATTATTACCCCCCCCCCTCTCGGTTCTTTGCCGAGCGACGTTCACGGTACGATTCCGGGAAACGCTTTATGTACGCGCGAATTTACTACGCCCGGGGCGGCCTGTTTTCGCATAATTCACCGACGACGGCCCGGATAATGTACCCGCGCCGAGTCCGAGCACTCGAGGTACGTTAAAAGGCGAATGGCGACGGGCGCGCGCGCGCGCGCGTTCCGGTAATTATTTATAGGTTCGATCGAAAAATCCGTAAGGGTATATTCGCGAAACGACCGAACCGTAAATAAAAAAAAAAACCGGCCGACGGAAAAACCGCACGTTAACGTCCCGGATACAATTCGTATTATTGTTCCGAGTACGACGTATCGTTTTACGCTACTTTCGTACCGTAGCCACGTTCGTTTTCGTCCGAATATTTACTCGCGCCTAATTTTTACGTGACGAAACTCGCGGATCGTCCGAACGTGCGTATTATATTACACGACGTCGGCGAACGACTATATCGACGTGACGTGGCGAACACGTTTTCGGTATTACAACAGTGACGACAATCACCCAGCCATACCGCTCGGTATCGGCTCGACGGCTGTTCACCACGTTCGGTTTTATCCGTTCCGCGCGATAAATAAATTATCCCTTCGACGTCGACGAATACACGTACGTATTCCGCGTCCCGGTCGACGGGCCAGCGATAATTGTCCGTCCCGACGACGCGAAGCGATTTTCTTATCCGTTCGTCGGGCGCGTTGTTTTCGAAAACACACCTAACGTTCCCGTCACGTACGATCGGCGCGTCGATAAAAAAATAAACGGACAACGACCGATTCGTTTCGCGTTTTCAAATCGTATACAACGTCGACGGTCGTTCCTACCGTTATTTATATACCCAATACCGCGGGTACGGTTCCCGGCTAATGACGTCATTTTTCCAATTACCGTCGTCGTACGCGTGTTTTCACACCGCGACGAAATTACCGAACGGCTGAAGGTCGCGGCGGCGGTTAGTCCATTATTATTCCATTACATAATGGACGAACCGTGTACCGTTACACAGTCACGAGGACGACTTCAATTGCCGGCGTCCCGTCGGAATTGTACAACCAGCCCGCCCCGTATCACGTCGCGTCCCGAAATTATCTCGGGTGAGACGGTCTCCAGAGAGCGGAGACGTCCGGTCGTATTCGCCTGCCAACAATTCCGAATTAGTGCCTAAAGCACGCCGGTCGTACGTTCCGTGCGTTTAGACGTCCTATGTACACAGGTGTCGCGAGATTATTACGTAGGCTTCGTGGGTTCCGTAGCGTTGTACAGCGGGCGGGCGGAGGGATGGTGCTCCAAAACATCGGTCGGTTTGTTTTCAAATTATCGTTCGGTATTCGATAAAATGGCGAGCGCGATACGGTTAAAGTATTTTAAAAGGAACAATATAAACCGTATAAACGTTCGACGATCATCTTGGCCGTTCGGCGTATTTACGTTTCGAATCTAAGTACGATCGCGGTCGTGAGAAGCATTTTTTCCAAAATTTTATCGATTTTCTCCGCGCGTTCCATACGTCGTAGAACCCCAAACGGATGTATCAAATTCACCGTCTCGAGGCGAGGCGCGAATCGGTTTAAGTATTAAACGGAGTCGCGCGGGTTCTTGCTATTGGCGGCGGTGCGTGAACGCGGAAAAAGCGAATAGTGTTCGTTCGACCGGTTAAATACGCCGTTGACGAACGAACCGAACAACCGACGCGCGTGAATATTTCATTAGCGTTTCGGATTGAAAAAACCGATAGGTTTTTCGCGAAAGCGGAACGCCTTTCGGTACTGAACGCGATCGTTACTCCCCGCGTGCTAAATTTCGTGAAAATTGTCCGAACCGTTTCCGAGCGTCAGATTATATAGATATGTATTTACGAGAATTGCTCGTTTAGATACGTCGCGCCGGCGTTAGTAGAAACGGAAAAGACAGACGAACTTCAACGTATTAACGAAATGATTATACGGATATATTACCCCATTCACCGCAAACCGGTTGCCGTCCCGGGGACGTTCGACGGATGAGAATGGCTACTCCATGCCCACCGGTAGGGCGGGTAGCGCTTGTACGACGAGTAAACAAATCGAAAAACAATTGGACGTAACGTGGAATCGAGAACTATTACGAACGACTGTGGCTGTGAGAAGAGTGTGACGCAAGGTCCGTGTCGAGTAGACACGATACAGACTATATCGCTTACATAACCGTAGTCACGGGTCAACGAACGGAGTGAAATTGAACGTCGCGATCGGGTCGATACAATCGCGTTTGAATATTTTCGTAAAAAAAAAAAATCAAACCAAAGACGGCGCCTCGAACGTTTGTTTATTCGCGACGACCGACCGCGGCGGATACGTTGGAACGACCGGACACTCCGTGGTCCGATAATAACGATCAGAGTACAGACGACGGTGACAATAACTCGCGGATTACCGCCGCGTGTCCGTTAGCCGCCGCCAAAGTGGTGCCGAAATCGAATGTCTCGATTGTTGAAAGGGCCCGGACGCGTATCGTAAACGGCGGTTGTACGCAAAATGCGCCCCGCACACGTTTTCGGACGCCAAATTAACAACGGACGTATTCGTCGATTATCGCGGAACGTTTCGTTTTTATACGTTCGCGCGTCGAACACCCTACAGCCGGTTACATTCGCGCAACCGGCGGGATCGCCGAAATCGTCGTCCCTGTTTCGGTTTTTTTTAAAGTATTCGCCGCGATATAAGAACTTCGTCTATATATTTATAGCGTTTCGTTGTAACCATATTGTTGTCGGTTTACGAGACTCTACGGGCGGTTAACCGTCACTCTTGCCGTACCTTCGGCGTTACATACTTCCGGTCGGAATCGCAATTACGGTAACGTCAGTGTCGCGGCCCTCGGAATTCGAGCAGACGACGGTGGTAACGTAACGCGCGACCGCCGCTATGCAGCCCTGTCCTATGCACGAACACGGACAATTGTCCGCGCGACGGTAATTTACGGCGATCGGTTCACCCGGCGCGCGTCCGTCGATCGCCGGCGATTATTCACGGGACGACGGGCCGGAAGGGTTCGGATTTTCGGGCGAAAAATCGAGCAGCCAGTAAATTCGATTCCTCCGCGAACGTACGGAACCGCGTGTTTTTTTTTTCGTACGAAACTTCTTCGATAAAGTCTATAAAAGTTTTACAATTACAAAAAGAAGCTAAGAACAAAACACGAAAAACCGGACTCGGGGGATATACATATAGGAGAGAACGATTCTAGTCGCTAACTCAATGTCAAGACAAAAATAAACGGAGCAGGAATTAACAGAAGTATTCGGGAATTATTTGGAAAGGACGACGCGAATGGCTGGGATAAGGGAGGGCAAACGAAAAGGATGTGAGAGAGGTGTAGAGCGAGACCAGCTATGGTGCGTTGGGCGAGGGACAAGAAAATAGAGCAGAGAATGTGTGTAGCCGAGACGAGAACGTTTAGATGTAAGAGGAAGCGTAGGCGTAGCGTCGATTATGGATAAAATGAGGGAGAGTTACGGAATCGAGCGTGGAAGGAAATATAGGAACGGGACGAAGAGCAAAGAAGAAGTGGTTGAACGGGACAGCTGAAGTACTGCTGGTGCGCGCGTGAATGATGTGGGAGATCGAGGAGTCAAGCGGAGGTTGAGGGCCCAGCACAAATAGCTAAGAGAATAAAGCGAATTATTATCGATTGAAATACGGTGGGTATTCAGAGGAGTGCAAGCGTCGTTCTAACATTTATTAGAATATCGTCTTTAAATACGTCGTTACGGACAATAACGTCAATTACGGTATATTACAATTACGATATCTGCGGATATCATAACGCTTTCGTGGCCCGTCCCAAGAGCTTTTTAATTATTATTTACGCGTCCGCGGTAAAACGTACGCCGAATAAAACCGTACGTGCGGTGTGTGTGGGGGGAGGACGAGAGCGATCGCGACTTTTATTTTAAGTTCGCCGTCGTTAAATCAATCCGTCCGGTATGTATGTATATATAGAGGATTACGTACGGTCGTTTGGTTTCTTTTAGTTTTCCATTAAACAACTTTGGCGCCGGAACAAAAAGACTCCATTAACAGAGAGAGAGAGAGAGAGAGCAGCCGCCGAATGCAAATCAAATTCGGTTTAAAAGCGACGTTTTAAGCCGGCCGCCGACAATTATAAAATTAAGACGTTGTCGGACGACAATGGGCGGCGGGTACGCGGCAACGGTAGTGGGCGTCCCCGGGAACTAATCCGACTAGCGGTTTGTCCGAACTTTTCCGTACGCCGCCGCCGTCGGCCAGTTCGTATCGAGGGGGGGGGGAACGGGGACAGGACGAAAAATCTCGCCGTGTTTGGATCGACGAACGTTTTTTTTTTTGTTTTCGTTACTCCCTTACGGCGATTTTTCACGCGCTGATTCGATCGGTATAACGTCGAATTAGTTAAAAACAGATACGTTAATTACGATTCACGTCGTCCAGTTGTTATTATTATTATATTCGAACAATATTATTCGACGAGTTCCGTGCACCGTCCGAAAACGGTGATCGGAACATTGTACCGGCCGTGTTCGTTTCGGTCCGGAGTTGTAAGCGCGCGCAGTGACCGGACGGATAACGTCCCGGATATCGTCGTTCGTCGATCTAGTCCGAAAATACACACACAAATCGAGAATCCGTCGGTTACGTTCGCCCGGAGACTATCATGTCGCTCTAGTTCGCGATAAGGTCCGTGAGCCGCGCCGGCCTATTCGACGCAGGCGTTGTCGCACTGTCCGCGGGCCAAGAAACGTTGCTCCGAGATAGTTTTTGTTTTTGGTGTAATTTTACCGTTCTATCGGATTTTCGTAAATCCCGTTGGGTTTGTTGAGTCCCGAACGGATACGTATATAGTATAATTCCCATATATTACCCCGGGGTACAATATATCGTTCGATATCTTTTAACAATTACGCTCGTTTAATTTTCTCCCGTTCCTTCTCCGTGTAAGGCCGGTACAATAACAATAATAACGTTTAACGTATATATATATATATATCGATTCTCTTGTTTTTTCCTTTTTCAACCGTCAATGAAAAATCCCGTCGGCTCCGATCTTTGGATGCCGGCCACCGGTCGGTGGTGACCTTGACCATCCAGGCCCGGGTTGTGATACGACGAGAGAACTGTGGAAAATTAACCGTAATTTGTGTACAGATCGAATGTCGTCGCGATAACGTGTTCGTAGGTACGTTCCGGACGGATTTTTCCATTTCGGAAATATTTTCACCTCCCCGCCGAATTCGTTTACCAATATACGCCTAACCGGTACGACCATACCGGTTTATGTAGTTTCCGTCACGTTACTTTGTTCACCGGCCCTTCGAATACGTTCCGAGCCCCGTCGACCGTATTCGGTATAACGCCGACACCGCGTTTATTGGCGAATACGTTTATACGATACGAAATAGATGTTCGTGAAACGTTCGATGTTTTTCGTAATACGCTTTATTCCCTACGTATTCAGGCCGCCGCGGTTGGTTTTATCGCCGCGAAAAGATCGACCGCCGTAAATGGCTAATAATAACTTTTTACGAACGTTATCACGACCCGTTTAGTTCGTGGGTAAAACGTCAGTAAACCGTTTAATGTCCATCGCCCGCCAACCGGTTAATAATACGGTCGTTGCCGAGTGCGCGCGTACATAAAAAAGTGTTTGTTCACGTTCTCGCGCGGACGGACGTTGATTATTATTCCGATTACGTACCCGCCGCCAACGCGTGCGTATTAAAATCCGTAGCGGCGGGTACGTGGCGGTGGTACACAACGAGGCCACCGCTGGTCCACGGAACGCCGATAAACCGTTTTTTATTTATATTACCGAACGCGCGCGCGAGAACGAACGGGACCATATCGGCCTGTCAGTACGACCGAAACGCGGACTGGACGGTATACGCGCGCGGTTCGTGTCGGTCCCGGACAAAGGCCCACGGGATACGTTTTGTATCCGTTACGCAGCGAGCTCCGGTACGCCGACAACGGTATATTCGGTACTGGTTCGTCGCGTGTATACGGGGAAGCATACCGGACCATCGGTCACGGGATCTGGAAACGCGCGCGGGGGGAGGGGGTCCGCGGGTAGCGTTCCAACGGTCGTTCGGGAATCGATCGCGACGATTTTCGTAGTACGCCGTTTTCGATCGGCACCGTTGACGAGAACAACCGCGACCGTTCGTTATTCGTATTATCCTATTGTTCGCGCGGACGAAATATATCGAGAAAAACGTACGTACATTTATTTATTCGAACACTGAGCGCGGGTTCGAACAACGGCTTCGTATTCCGTTACGCGCCTAACGTACGCATTGTTTTATTCGACGGGCCGAATGCCCTTTTTCGCGCGAAAAAACACAACAACAACGACGTACGATTCGTAATCTGTACACTCGTTAACGTTAATCACGAACGTACATAAATAATCGAACGAAATACTAAACGAAGAAGGCGCTGGGCATTCGTCTTCGTAAAGGCTCATATAATAGGTCGAGTGAAACGGGGCGGTACATTGAAACAGAGTAACGATAGAAGGACAGGAGAATCGATTTTAAAAACCCGATAGGGAATTCAATACGCGCGTCATGTTTACGCTCTCAACTAGGGAAGCCGAGATATGTGGCGACTGGTTGGTCACGAGGAATTCGAAATTTAACAAATCGTAAGATCGAACGCGCTCGTGCCGTTTTCGACCATCGGCCGCGTGTGGATCCCAACCAACGACCCCGTATTCTAGACTATGTTATGGACGTCTCCACAACAAAAATTATGTAAAGAAAATAAACAACAAATAGCTGAATAAACATACACTATATTTATTAAACGTTCACCGCGAACAGAATTAATTATGTCTAATACTAGATATTACGGATGATCTGACCAATGATGCTCTGACAAACACCACACACTCGATGCTCTGCAAATATCACACTAACTAGATTTTCTGAGACGAGGCACTATCGAAAATTACCAAGGATTTCTTGGTACTTCGTATTG